>CAJQZJ010032307.1:4113203-4133203 GCA_907164525.1 Lophiomys imhausi
ACACACACACACACACACACACACACACACACACACACACACACACAAAATACCTTCTTCTCTGGAACTATTGGAACTTTCTCCAAAATTGAACACATACTGGTATTAAAAAGTAAGTCTCAACAGATACAAGAAAATTAAAACAAACAAAACCAAAAAACTTTCTGCATTATATTAGACAAACATGCTAGATATCAGCAATCACAGAAGAAGAAAAAAGCTTAGAAATTCCTGGAAGAACAACGCTCCACTGAATGAAAAATGTATAAAGGCAGAATTATGAAATTAAAGACTTTCATGCTTTGCAGACTTTGCTGTCCCCTGTCACTTCTTGATGCAGCCATGGTCAACCCCACCATGTTCTTCCACATCACGGCCAATAGCAAGCCTTTGGGCCACATCTTCTTCGATGTTTGCAGACAAAGTTCAAAAGACAGCAGAAAACTTTTGTGCTCTGAGCACTGGAGAGGAAGGATTTGGATTTAAGGGTTCCTCCTTTCACAGAATTATTCCAGGATTCATGTGCCAGGGTGGTGACTTCACACACCATAATGGAATTGGTGACAAGTCCATCTATGGGGAGAAATTTGAGGATGAGAACTTCATCCTGAAGCACACAGGTCCTGACATCTTGTCCATGTCAAATGCTGGACCAAACACAAACAATTCCCAGTTTTTGTTTTTATTTATTTATTATTTATTTTTATCTTCAATGTGAAGACTGAGTGGCTGGATGGCAAGCATGTAGTCTTTGGGAAGGTGAAAGAAGGTATGAGCATTGTGGAAGCCATGGAGTATTTTGGGTCCAGGAATGGCAAGAACAGCAAGAAGATCACCATTTCTGACTGTGGAAAACTCTAATTCTTTTGAGTTGCCGGCATCTTACCCACCAGACCATTCCTTCTGTAGCTCAGGAGAGCACCCCCACCCCATCTGCTCACAATTCCCTGTAATCTCTGCTGTCACTGAAGTTCTTTGGATTTCATATTTTCTTCATCCCCCTCCAAATCTATCTGGATTGCAGAGTCAAGTCTGTAACCATATGTCAGCATAAGGTCCCTCACCAAGCATTTGGTTGGTTGTGACATTTATTCCCCTTGCCATATTTTGTTACTCTAATTTTGTGGTTTCATGCCTCTGCCATGTGAACCATTTTAATTGCTGGCTACCTTCTAGCACAGCTGATATCAGTCCCTTCCAATCTTGGGATATGACTCTATCTTGTGTAGCCCAATTATTTAAAATTTGTTTAACGAATGATGAATGCATTCCATAAAAGACAATGGACTCCTTAAATCTTTTTACATCCAAAATGTCTACTGGATGCCATGTTAACTCCTGATTTAGTTGACTGTCATTATTACCAGGCCTAAATTGAAACATAACTGGAAAAGCTGATGGTGAGTGCATAGTACCACACATCTCCTCTGGGGGCGCACTTAGTTCCACATTAATGCCATTACCTACCTGGTCTTCTACTGGTGCATGTAGTGGCTGTGGAGACCTAGCTAGGAAAGAATGTGGCATTTTCTCAGTTCCAGTCACCTGCCCTGGCAAATTTTTCTTAAGCGCCTCAATCTGCATTTGCATATTTGTAATTGTGTAACAATTCATCTCAGGAAAATCTATTTCATATGCCTCTAGGTGGGTGACACTAACAGCAAGACAGACTCAGGAGTGCTCTATAGTAAGCCAGTGTAGAATTTCCTTAATATCAAGCGAGTCAAGTGTAGCCCAGTTTGCTCTGCTGCAACATATTCTCCTGGACAAACTTTAAGCCTCACAAGTTCCACAGTTGTCAATAGCCTGTGTGCTAGTCAAGCATGTTATGAAGTTGTAGGAAACTTGCAATGAGATCTATCTGTCAGCATGGTTGGACTGAGAAATGGATGAGTAATTATTAAGAAAACCTACCTGTAGGCTTCTCAGATGGCTTTTCCAGATCTGATTGGATTATGAGGATCATGAGAGTACTCTGCCCTAATTAATGGATTAGTCTTAAACAGGATGTCATTAATGAGAGGCAATGGGAGGTAAATGGATGGCCTACTTGAAGAAAGTGGTCATTGGGAACCTATGCCTTAGGTCATGACTTCGTCCTCCTTGTATGCCTTGTTCTCTGTTTTCCATTCACAATGATCTTAGCTTCCCAGATGTTTACACATACCCTTCCATGATGTTCTGGCACTTTTCGAATCTTGACCAATAATACATAAAAATAAATCCTTATATAAGTGTCTTCATTCAGGTATTTTGTGAGTGATGAGAAAACTATTATCAAACCTTTGGAGATTGCAAACCATTGTGTAGGTTAATCTTATTTTACTCACTTGAAACCTGAGACTAGAGTAAGCATAAACTTCATTCCAGATTCACAGCAAAAATCTCAACTCCTTGTCTGCTCTCATGTTTTACTTCTCCACAGTTGTGACAAGTTGAGTCTAGGCTTCCTTTAGGAAAACAGATAAGTCTATTCAATTGAAAACGTAAGTCACGCAAGTGAGTAACACACTTGAAAGATATTGCCATAAGCAGTCACACTGAAGGAAAAGAGTCTCTTTTCCTTTTGCGTTGAAACCTATTATACAGGAAACATCTTATGTACTCCTGCCCACTTTGGTACATATCTGGATAAAGGGAAACAATGGATAAAATTCTGCTGTGACTGGGATTCAGCTAAAGTTGAGTCGTGAGCTGACACACTTCAACAGAGCCTTTTTTTCAGATCTGTGATCTGCAGCCTTAGTTCTGCCCTGTAGCCCTAAAATATCCCTTGTAATGAGAGCAGCCCTGCATTATTGAAGGAAAAACTGTTTCTTGCCTCCATCCTAGCTGACTCCCCAGAGCTGCCTGCTGTTCACGAGTCTTAGGAATGTTCTGCTTTCTGTGTTATTTATTGCTTGTTGAAAACATAATACTCAGTGAAAGACTTCATCAGAAGAAAAGAAGATAAGAAGGAGGTGTAGCAATCTGACTTGGGAGAGTGTCTTGTGTACTGTGTGGGTGATATTGGTGGTAGCTCTTAAATACAGGCATGCATGAATCCTCACCAAACATACCGATTCTGTAGTATAAAGGAGCTGTATGTGAACTTCAATCCAGTGCATAAAGTAAATCAATATTTCATCTTTAGGTAGTGCCTGGAACACATTTCTACTTTCATGTGGTGCTAGGTCAAAATCCTCATAAGGATATTTTCTAATTGGTCATTCTCACATGAACTTTCTGTTGACCAAGGAGTCCATCCATCAAAGAATGTAAGAATGTTCCATGCATGTGACAGTTTCTGGATGGCAAAACATCATGTATTCTACCATCAGAATGTTTTTCATGCCCCTCTCATTAGTATGTTTTTCAGAGGTGGACAAAGCACCTCCACATCCCATACTTGAGATCAAAACAAAAAATACATTAATTCAACATAACTATGTTTCTAAAGAAATCAAAACCTCCACCACATCATTCCTTACTCAATAAAAAGTCATACCACCTTCTCTTGAGTGGTTCCTATTTCAAAATATATAGAGTTGTGGGATAGAACAGTAGTTACTGAGGGCTCAGATCCATATGTGCATATCAAGGCAAGATTTACTCTCATTATAATATCCAGAACTCAGATAAGAATAAGAATAGGAAGGGCCTGAAATTCAATTTTGCATTTATTGTAGCTCCTAACAAAGGAACAGAATAAAGGGTACCAGAGCTGTTACCCTTAAACACAAGCCAATGCCCTAAAAGGGAGTCAGAAATTAGTAGATGCAATGGCTTCCTAAGATTAACAATGTCCTGATCACATGTGTTCAAGTTTCTCTCCTCATATCCCCAAGTAATCCACATGTGATGAAATGTTTAAATACTTGTATGATGCAGAAACTGAAAGTGTGTGTGTGTGTGTGTGTGTGTGTGTGTGTGTGTGTGTGTGTGTATGTGTGTGTGTGTAACTCATAAACTCATAAGTAATATATAACCATAATCAAGCACAGGGTGGCCTAATCCTGGGAAGATTATGGGAAGGCTAAAAAATACATATGTTCTGGTTGATGTGACCTTTGGGGATGAAAAGGATGCCAGTGGATCCTGAAGTCCTCTGTTCTGATGTTACACACACAAGCAAATGTATTCATCTTAAAGGTTGAAGGTGTATGCAAATTACAAAGGGAATCTCACAACTTTAACCTTCTCCAAGGGCTGACATTTTAATGGATGACATCTTCATGTTACCATGATTCCTTAGAAGAGGGACATCTTAGAGACTCAGAACTTGGAAGCCACAGTCCTCAAATACATGTTTTTTCAGCCTTTCTCTATTGCTCTTTTGCGTGCACTGTAGGGCAAAACTATTGAAACTCTCTCAGCCAGACCCCTGGGAATGCATAGTCTAATTCTTTCTCTACCCAGTTCAACAGTAGGAAGCTGTCTTAAGAACTGAAGGCAAAATGAAGAAGGGGTTTGTCTGTCTGTCCCCCCCTCCCTTCTCTCTCATTCTTTCTCTCTCTCCCTCCATTTCTCTGTCTGTGTTTGTTTCTCTCTCTCTCTCTCTCTCTCTCTCTCTGTGTGTGTGTGTGTGTGTGTGTGTGTTTTGGTGGGTAATGGGTATACAAATGTGTATACCTGTGTATGGACTACAGGGTACAGTATAGAATTCTTAAATCTGTCAGCTATAAGTTCCACCAAGTGTGTAGCTTAGTTCCAGGAACTCTCTGAGAAACACCAACTCACCTGTAAATTTGAAAGAATAAGAGTTTTTTCTTTGAGAGAGTTATAATGAAGTAAGTACTACTTTCTGTATGCATGTGATACCAAACATTTGGTGATAATGTGCTAATACATGCTACCAACACAATACAAATACTCAGAATTTGTTTTCCTGGTTCCTCTGTGATCTGTCTTCACATTTTTTCAGAAGATGTTCTCAATCATTTATTTTTCTGTATCCTCTGGACACTGTTTTAAAGTTCATTCTTGACTGCAGAAGAAATTACTACAGCTCTCCTGGTCATTTGTTGGATCTCAGCCCTTAATCCACATGGGTTATGGTCCTTTCTTCTTTTCCTTTCCTCCTTCTTTTCTTTTCTTTCTTCTATTCTTCACTCCCTCCCTTTTTTGCTTCCTGAGAAAAACTGTACAGCCTTGAATATTCCAGCTTCTCAAATGACATGTTCAAGGTTAAGGTTGTTCCTCAAAGATGTAGCAGAACCTGCTTTACAACTTTCTTAATCCCTATGATGATTTCTTTGGAAAGTTATCTGGAGACTTTCTTTCTTTACATCACACTTTTTCCTGTAACCAGTGAATACTGATAGGCAAAGTGTTGTTGTTGCTTGTTCTAGAATCTATAGTAAGGTGGTTCTGTTCCCTGCAAAGAAATGGCTTATTACTGTTGACAGTAGTAACTTGAATTTACAACATGACCTCTTCACAACAGGCAGAGAAAACACCAGGACTATCCAGCCACACTTAATAGGAGTTGAGTCTCAAAAATGTAACCACTTGTTTCCAGATAGTCTATACTGTTCTCATGTTTGAGTTCATTGGTCAACAGTGAAACCACTAAGAAGCCATGAATAACCTAAACTTTAAGAAGGACCAGATTCTATTGGAGTCTATCCTATATTTGCCTGCTAAGTTTTAGTTCAGAATCACATACCCTACAACTTATTTTGAGAAACACTGGTCCTCAGTTAATAAAAAAGAGAACTAGAAATCATGCAATTTTCAACTGAGTGGATGGAACTAGAAAAGCTCACCCTGAGTGAGCTTACCCAGACCCAGAAAAATACACATGGCATGTATTCACTTATAACTGGATTTTAGCCTTATAGTACAGGATAATGATCCTACAACCCACAGACTCAAAGGAACAGGAACCTAGCATAACTATCCTACAAGAAATTCCACCCAGTAGCAGATCAAAACAGATGCTGAGACACACAGTCAAACATTAGGTGGAGCTCTGGAAGTCCTATATAAGAGAGGGAGGAGGAATAGAGAGACCCACAGGTGTTAAGATCAACACATGAAGATCAATAGAACCAAGCAACCTAGGCCCCTAGAGGCTTACAGAGACTGAAACACTAACCAAAATAAGAAGAAAAAAGATATTACTTGACCTAGACACCCCTGTACAAATATAGAGCATAGGCAAGTTGGTCTTCACTCAGATCCCTCAGCAAGTAGGGGTGGGGCAAACTCAGTCATGGACTTCGTTACCTGTTCATGAGACACTTCACCCTAGCAGAGTGGCTAAGTCAGGCCCCAGAGCAAGAGGAAGCTCTTAGCCCTCATGTGACTGATGAACTGAGGGGGGCTGATATGAGGGGAGGAGGGAGGGACTGTGATTGAGATGTAACTTGAATTAATAAATAAACACACACAGAGAGAGAGAGAGAGAGAGAGAGAGAAATAGAGACTCAGAAAAATGAAAAGAAAGAAATTTTGCTTAATACCTATAAGACCTGGTCAGCTTTGAATGGCATTCACATTGAGTAAGGAAGAAAACAGTTTTTAAATCATGAGGGCATGGGATATCCTCCCTTTCTGTAATAATCAGGTGACATAATCTTATTTGTTATCTCTGGCTTATCTATCTCTCTGTTGTGTATTTTTTCTCCTTTTTTCATGAATGGGTTCATCTCTATATTTTGCAGCCTGTTTATTTTAAAATGTATCATATGCATGTCCCTAGAGACAAGCATTGGTATAATTTTCTATTCTATAAATGTAGTTTGGGTGTATATAGGTATGTATTTCAGAAGACTTTGTATGGATGGGGATAGTTAGACTAGCTGACATGAGCAGAGGTCTAGTATTTTTTGTTCATTGATAGCTAGGCTTCATGCCAATTAGCGCTCTTATCTCCCATTGCTCCTGAAACTCTGGACCTATTGTCAGTGGGTTGTTCTTATGATCACTCTTCTTAGGGACATTTCTTAAGTGTGAGACAAACCTAGGTTCCTAAAGACAAGCCTATCTTCAACTGTAAGGGAAATCGGTGCCCCAGAATCAGTATAGGACACACCCAGACATCAAATTATCAGCCTAAAGGAGATTTATTATCCCAGAAGGGCAAGGGGCTGGGGGTGCAAAGGCAGCAGCAGTGGCAGCAGAGGCAAGCAAGCAAGAAATCAGGTGATTTTTTCAGGATTTTTTTTTAAGGAGAAAAAGAGGCAGGAAGATCTGTGCTAGGGTGAGTTGGTAAACCCTGATTAAACATATTAGCCAAATAATGAATTTTGACTTTGACATTGGTGGTTTGTTTCAGGAATAAATCAGTGGCCAAATAAGGGAATGGATCTAGGGAGCTAGCTTTAGATAATGATTTTTTTTTTTTTTTTTTTTTTTAGCAAGGGTCAGAATGGTAAATTTTTTAAAATTTATTTATTTATTGCTTCAGGTTACATCTCCATCATAGTGTCCTCTTTCGACCCTTCTCAGTCCCGCCCTCCCACCCTCTACTCCCTAACCTTTCCATTCCACTCCTCTGGAGTGGAGTGTTCCTACATAAGATTCCCCCACCCCACAGAACGGTAAATTTTAAGGGTGGAATTGTATGATTTTCTTTAATGTTGACTAATATTCCATTATGTGTTTTTGCCACATCATCGTTTGTGAGTCAAGTGACAGACATCTAGACTGATCTATGTCATAGTTATTGTGATTAGAGCAGCTATGAGCATAGGTGAGCGTGTACCTCTCTGGTCAGACAGAGTCATTTGGGTGTGTGGCCCAGAGTGGGAAAAATGGTTTGTGTGGTTGTTCTGTTTCTTCTAAGTTCCTGAGTCATCAATATACTGCACCAGTCAACACTCTCATCAACAGTGGATATGTGTTTCTAATTCTTCTCATTCTGTACAGAGAGATTTCTTGATGGTAGCTATTCTCAAAGTGGTTTTAATTTTCATTTTCCTAATTGCTGATGATGTTGAACTTTTTAAATGTGCTTATAAGCCTTGCATATTTTTTCTGTGTAGAAATATTTCTTCAAATACATATCCAACATCCTTTCTTGTATAAAGTTCTAGAGATAGAGTCAGAGGTAGCACATTTCAGTATAATGAAGGCTGTAAGGGATATACCATAGAGAATAATATTCTTAAGGAAGAAAGACTAGAAGCAATCACATTAAAACCAAGAAAAAGAAGTCATGCCTGGTGTTTCCACTCCTATTCCTAGTGCTCAATGTATCCACTGGAGAAATACAAGGAGGAAAGAATACTTCAGATACACATAAGAAGAGAGTAAGTCAAGGAATGTTTGTTTGCTGTATTCCTGCAGATGATATATTGCCCTACATAAAAGAACTTAAGCAACTGCCAGAAAATACAATGAAAAGCTACTCTTAGAAAAAAATATACTCAAAATTAGCATTAAAAATTCAACACCATTTCTATATACCAATGATAAATAGAAAGAGAAGGAAATCAGAGAAAGAATCCAGTTTTTAAAAACCTCAAACAAACAAAAAACAAAACAAAATAAGACAAAAAAAAAAAACCCTAATAGTAGGCCAAGCCAAAGAACTAAAGACCTCTATAATAAAAAATTCCAAACTCTGAAGAAGGAAATCAATGAAGATAGTACAGGATGAAAAGATCTCTCTTGATGAGGGATTGTAGGGACTGATATTGTGAAAATAAATGTACCATGTAGCCTTGCCAACTTAACAACCCAGAGTCATCTAAGAGAATCCTCAAAATATTAATTGGCTAGATTATGTTGGTCTATGGGCACATCTGTGAATGACTGATTCAATTATTAATTGATATAGGAGGGTCTAGCCCATTGTTATTAAACTGATCTACCTCTCCAGGCCTGTTGCTATTTTTTTCTCATCTCTATTTCATCTTAGATTATACAAACATAAATTACAGGACAGATGATCCTGAGCTCTATTTTTAAAAGGTTAGCTGAGCAACTCAGAGAGGAAGCCAGCAAGCAACCTTCAAGAGATTCCTTTATTGAATGTAATGACTGATGTTAATGAGTTGTGGAAAAAACAACAGCCATTCATTGTCACAATTAAAGGTTGCTTCACAATGTCCCATCCCCAGAAGGTAGGGAGGGTGTTTTTCCCCTCTTTGGTCATTTGATGGATAATAGAAAATCTTGTTATTTAGGGGAAGAGATTACAAGTTGTTAAAAGGTCTTGTTAAATAGGTTTTGAAGGTTAGACCCAGGGACTTCTCTCTTTTTCTTTTCTGTATCCTTCTTTCTCTCCTATGTAGGATTGAACAGACTTGAGAAAAAATGGGACACAGACATAATATAGGAAATATCAAGAAAAAAGGACAGATTATTGAATATGCCCTTATAACTTTGTATATTGATACAAAATTAATATTATATTTGGCTAAATTGGTATTGATCTTTGTATATTAATGCAAAATTAAGATTGTATTGGGCTACATTGGTATTGATCTTTGTATATTTATACAAAATTAAGATTATATTTGGCCACAATGGTATTGACCCTTGTATATTGATACAAAATTAAGGGTAACACTTTTTAAAGGTATTGTCCCTAGTAATGCTTAAAAATGAAATGTGAAGTTTCGGCCTTTTGCTACCAACTGTCATTAAATGTTTAGGATAATTAAGAAATGCAAACTAATAGTCATGAAAGCTTGTCATTTTGTTAGATACAATGACAGTCTATCACAGTTATTTTCTAACCTAATCTGAAATCAAGTTGCTAAGAGACAAGCAACATTTGCTTATCTAAATGTAAGAGATAGATAGGGCATCTTCAAAAACCTCAAGAGATCTGCATAATATGGCATTCAAAGATGTTTTCTTAACTTAAGATTTTTTGATATCGAGACATGTCAGCTCCTGACAGCACCTCCTATTCTACTCTGAAAACTACAAATTAATTATTTAATGTAGTTATTAGTAAGTATAAACTGTAATATTAGGCCAGTGGAGTAGCGGTCAGCTTGGCAGAGGAGCAGGTGGCCTGGCCTGAGTGCCTTAACCAGTTGCCTAACTTATCCTGGAGAAAGAGCCCGGGACCAAAGGTGGCCTACACCACCTATCACCTAAACTCTGTTAATTAATATAAGTTGTTATATTAGGCCGGTAGAATTACCAGCGGCTTGGCGGGAGATTCTCCTGGGCTCAAGGGCAGTCTGGGAATCCAACAGCCCGGGACTGCTTGGACTGAGGGCCTATAAGTCGCCACAGTCTTTTCCCCAATAATTAAACACACCAAGACCTTTTAATATTTTAACACTTAGCCCTTAGCTGGGCAGACTCTCAATTAGCTACTCTAAGTTAACCACAAACCAACATGTGCCTGTGAGTACCTTCCAGACTTCTCCAGACGTCTGTCTCCTTCTGTGTCTCCTGCCGGAAAAGAGAGAGAGAGTCTCTGTGTGTGCCCAGAAGAATAAAAAATGCATATTCACTGTTGAGAAAAATGTTAACTGGTGCTGTATGTTGATTCCTCAGAAATTTAGAAAAAGAAATAGCACATGACTCAACTATTTCCCCCCTGGTTTCATCCAAAGGACTCTGTCTTACTGGAGAGATACATGATCTTCAGTGTTCATAGCTGCTCTACTCAGAATAACTAATAAGTGGATCAGGCTAGATGTCAGTCATTTGACTGAATACTAATGATGATGTGGTTAAAATACACAGTGGAATATTATTCAGTCTTAATGAAAAATTTCAAAATTTCAAATATAAATATTGCACTGGTTCAAGTAATGCATGGCCATAATACATACATACATACATGTAAATATATATATGTATTTACATATATGATATAGTATATAATAATTAATAAACATTCAGCATGATCAGCAATCATCCAAAGGAAATCAGTGATAATGCTATAACCACTTTCAAATAGTGGCACAATGTTTTTCAGGTAACCAACTGCTCTGTGATTGGATTTAAGGCTAATTCTAGAGGAAGAAATCTATGAATGCAACTTTAAACCTGGGGACAAACTCATTGTTGAGGAAATCATAAGTGCTAGAAGTGAGAATTCTGGAATTTTTGTTTCTTTGTTTTATTTTTTATTTCTTCAAGTTACATCTCAATTGCAATCCCCTCCCTACTCCCTCCTCCAGTCCCACCCTCCCACCTTCTTCCCCTTCAACCCTTTCATCCCCTTTCTTTTTTTTTTAGTTTAAGGTATATCTTTAACCCCCAAACAACTCCTCCTTTCAGTCCAACAAATGGCTCTTTCTCTTATAACAACAAATACAATACAACAGAAATAATTAGGACCCAATTATGAGAGTTATAGGACTGTGGATATATTCCCAATGTCCATTCCATATGTATTTGGCACCTGACTTTAACAGAAATATTATAAGAATGTGCTTTTGTTTTAATACCAGGTTTAGGGATGTGGGGCTGCTTCAGACTGTTTGCAGCAGGTGACCATGGTTTGCCAACTGCATAGTTTCAGTGATTGTGTATTGTTTGGAATTCTGGGAACTTTTCAGAGGTTATTATCAAGGCTAGCGCCCCAGTATGCGATGTGAGGTGGTTTTGGGTAATTTAGGGATGTAGGTTTCGGTTTCTTAGTAGCCTTGGTTAAAGAATAAACAAAGGGAAAATTAGATTCAGGTATTTTCCTATTTTCTCTCTCACCTCTATCCTTGTTTCTCTCCCATCTAGTTTTAGGGGGTGAAACTTGGAGGATAAAGGGAGGGAAGAAGAACTCATAAAGTAGCAAAGACAGCTACAGCTGTGCATATCTATTTCCTTTGAAACTTTACAACCACATCCTAACAGAGACTCCACATGGTTCTGCTGGTTGAACTCCTTATTATCAGCCTTCTGGGGCCTGGGTTCACTGTGAACAACTAATTAAGTGATCTTGGAAAAGCATAAATCAATACCATAGCTTCCTTTACTGTAAGATATTTGAAGTGCATTTCATTTAATTCTTATTGTCCTTGTGGGCAAGCTTTAAGAGCAGATATAATTGTAACACAGAGTCTTCCTCTCAATCTTTCATGCCTAGAATCACTGTTACATTTGCATGTGTTTGTTCCAACTTCCATCTTTCCCAAGAGCATACAATTCTGGATGCATATTTTTCCAATGTTTTCATAGTCTACATATCCTATTTCTCCAAAAAAAGACATTTTCTACATACCTAAGATTTTTAGGTGAATCAGGAATGAATAATCAGTCATGTTCAGGTATCTTATGCACAGACTCACTTGGCTGCTGATGTCCATCAATGAGCACACCCAGAGTGGCTTCCCGTCACAATGGCCTTTATTTTTTTTTTCCTGAACCGTCTTTGCTTGTCTTTTCAGACCTTACTAAGTTCCAGCCAGCTGTGGCCATAAGCCTATGTTTCTCCATTCTATAAATAAAGTAGTTCTCTAAGATGATACAGCCTAGTTATGTTCATTTTACATGATATATGATTTTTGTCTGGTGCTACTTCATGGTAAGATCCTATAGGGGCATATTTATCAAAACAGGCCACTATCTTTCACATCAAATAAGTACATACACCAAATACTAGTGGGTTTTTTTTTTTTTTGGTTTTTTGAGACAGGGTTTCTCTGTGTAACAGCTCTGGCTGTCCTGGATTCACTCTGTAGACCAGGCTGGCCTCGAACTCACAGACATCCGCCTGTCTCTGCCTCCCAAGTGCTGAGATTAAAGGCATGCATGTGTTTTATTCAGTCTTTCCTCAAAGGTAAATACCAATGACTACTTAGGTTCTCACCTGAGTCATAAAATGACTATCAACTCTCCTGAGGAGCTTAGCTTCCCTTTACAAGGTGATCCTGGAGTATTTCTGGAATAAGCTTCAACAAACTGATGTTTCTGTTTCTAGATATAACACTTGGGAATAGTCTGGGTGATCCTTCAAATCTCAGTACTGAGGACCAATGGGAACTATGGCTGGATCACTTATGTGTACTATTGTATCATCTGCAAATAGGGATACTTTAACTTATTTCTTTCCAATTTGTATCCCCTTGATTTCCTTTAGTTGTCTTATTCCTATAGCTAGAACTTCAAGCACTCTGTTGAAGTGATATGGAGAGCATGGGCAGCCTTGACTTGTCCCTGATTTTAGTGGAAATGGTTTAAGTTTTTCTCCATTTAGTTTGATGTTGACTAATGGCTTGCTGAACTGCATTTAGTATGTTTAGGTGTGGTCCTTGTATGACTGATCTCTCCAAGACTTTTAACATGAAGGGGTGCTGGATTTTACCAAATGCTTTTTCAGCAACAGATCAGATGATTTTTTTTTTCTTTCAGCTTGTTCATGTGGTGGATTACGTTGATGGGTTTTCATATGTTGAATCAACCCTGCATCCCTGGGGATGAAACCTACTTGATCACAGTGTACGATACTTTTGATGTGTTCTTGAATTTGGTTTGCAAGTATTTTATTGACTAATTTTGCATTCACATTCATAAGAAAAGTTGCTCTGAAATTCTTTCTTTGTACGGTCTTTGTGTGGTTTAGGTATCAGGGTGACTGTGGCCTCATAGAATGAGGCTGGCAGTGTTCCTTCTGTTTCTATTTTGTGGAAGAGTCTGAAGAGTATTGGTATTAGCTCTACTTTGTAGGTCTGGTACAATTCTGTGCTGAAACCATCTGGTCCTGGGCTTTTTTGGTTAGGAGATTTTTTATTATTTATTTATTACTTGAAGTTACATCTCCATCACAGTGCCCTCTTTCCACCCCTCCCAGTTCTGCCCTCCCACCCTCTCCTTCCTCTCCCATCCATCCCACTCCTCCAATGTGGAGTGTCCCTACATATCAGCCCCTCTCAGTTCAACAGTCATATGAGAACTAAGAGCCTCCTCTTGCACTGGGGGCCTACATAGTAGCAACCCTAGGGCAAATTGTTCCATTAATAGGTAACAAATCTATGTTTCTGATCCTTTTGGTGTGTTGGTTTTAGGATAGTTATCCTGTACTATATGGCTAAAATCCAATTAGAAGTGAGTAGATGTCATATGCATCTTTCTGAGTCTGGGTTAGCTCACTCAGGATGAGCTTTTCTAGTTCCTTCCATTTGGCAGAAAATTGCATGATTTCCTTGTTTCTGATAGCTGAGTAGTATTTCATTGTGTAAATATACCACAATTTTTTTTAATCCATTCATCGGTTGAGGGACATCTGGGTTGTTTCTAGTTTCTTGTTATTATAAATAAGGCTGCTATGAACATAGATGAGGATATGTCCTTGTGGTTTGGTGAGGAATCATTTGAGTGGATACCCAGAAGTGGTATGCCTGGGTATTGAGGTAGGGCTATTCTGAGTTTTCTAAGATATCGCCAGACTGATTTCCATAGTGATTGTCCCAGTTTGCTCTCTCACCAGCAATGGAGGAATGTTCCCTTTTCTCCACAACTTTGCCAGCATGTGCTGTCATTTGAGTTTTTGATCTTAGCCTTTCTGACAGGTGTGACATGGAATCTCAGAGTTGTCTGGAGTTGCATTTCTGTGATGATTAAGGATGTTGAGCATTTCTTCATGTGTCTTATGGCCCTTAGAGATTCCTGTTTTGTGAATTCTCAGTTTAGCTCTGTTTCCCATTTTTTTGACTGGATTATTTGGTTTCTTGGTGTTTAATTTTTTGAGTTCTCTATAAATTATGGGTATTAGCCCTCTGTCAGAAGTGGGGTTGGTAAAGATCTTTCCCCAATCTGTAGGTTGCCATTTTGTTCTAATGACAGTTGCCTTTGCCTTACAGAAGACTTTCAGTTTCAGAGGTCCCATTTATTAATTGTTGGTCTTAGAGCCTGAGCTATTGGTGTTCTGTTCAGGAAGTTGTCACCTGTGCCAATTAGTTCTAGGCTTTTCCTCACGTTCTCTTCTAGTAAATTTAGTGTGTTGGCCTTTATGTTTAGGTATTTGATCCACTTGGACTTAAGTTTTGTGGAAGGTGATAAATATGGGACTAATTTCATTCTTTTACATGTCAACATCCAGTTAGACCAACACCATTTGTTGAAGATGCTGTCCTTTTTCAATTGTACGGTTTTGGCTTCTTTGTCAAAAATTACATGACCATAGATGTGTGGGTTCATTTCTGGGTCTTCAATTTGATTCCATTGATCCACTGGTCTGTTTCTATACCAGTATGATGCTGTTTTTATTTCTATTGCTCTGTACTATAGCTTGAGGATGGTCATACATCCAGATTTTTTTTTTTATTGTACAGGATTGATTTAGCTATTCTGAGTTTTTTGTTATTCCATATGAAGTTGAGAATTTTTTTTTCAGGTCTGTAAAGAATTGTGTTGGTATTTTGATAGGAATTGCATTGAATCTGTATATTGCTTTTGGCAGGATGGCCATTTTTATTATGTAGATCCTACCTATCCATGAGCACAGGAGATCTTTCCATCTTCTGATGTCTTCTTCAATTTCTTTCTTCAAGGACTTGAAGTTCTTGTCATACAGATCTTTCACTTGCTTGGTTAGAGTTACCCCCAGGTACTTTTTATTGTTTGTGGCTATTGTAAAGGGTGTTGTTTCCAGGCCCATTTATTTTTTGTATAAAGAAGGGCTTCTAATTTTTTTGAATTGTATATCCAGTCACCTTGCTGAAGATGTTTATCAGTTGTAAGAATTCCCTGATGGAATTTTTGGGGTCACTTACATATACTATCATATCATCTGCAAACAGGGATAATTTGACTATTTGGTTCCAATTTGTGTTGCCTTGATCTCCTTTAGCTGTCTTATTGCTCTAGCAAGAACTTCAAGTACATACAATATTGAAGAGATATGACAAAAGTGGGCATCCTTGCCTTGTCCCTGAGTTTAGAGGAAATGCTTTAAATTTCTCTCCATCTAATTTGATGTTGGCTACTGGCTTGCTATATATCACCTTTATTATGTCTAGGTATGGTCCTTGTATGCCTGTTCCTCTCCAGGACTTTTAGCCTGAAGGAGTGTTGGATTTTGTCAAATGCTTTTTCAGCATCTAACAAAATGATCATATGTTTTTTTTCTTTCACCTTGTTTATATGGTGAATTATGTTGATGGATTTTGTGTGTTGAACCATCCCTGCATTCCTGGTATGAAGCCTACTTGATCGTGGTGTGTGATACTTTTGATGTGTTCTTGGATTCAGTTTGCGAGTATTTTATTGAATATTTTTACATCTGTGTTCACAAGGGAAATTGGTCTGAAGTTCTCTTTCTTTGTTGGGTCTTTGTGTGGTTTGGGAATCAGGATGACTGTGGCCTCATAGAATGAGTTTGGCAGTGTTCCTTCTGATTCTATTTTGTGGAAGAGTTTGAGGAGTATTAGTATTAGCTCTTCTTTGAAGGTCTGATAGAATTCTGTGCTGAAACCATATGGCCCTGAGGTTTTTTGGTTGGGAGATTTTTAATGACTGTTTCCATTTCCTAAGGGTTATAGGGTGGCTGTTTAATCTGTTAACCTGATCTTGATTTAACTTTGGTAGGTGGACTCTATCAAGAAAATTGTCCATTTTGCTTAGGTTTTCAAATTTGGTGGAGTACAGATTTTTAAAGTAGGACGTAAAGATTCTCTGGATTTTCTCAATGTCTGTTGTTATTTCTTCCTTTTCATTTCTGATTTGTTGATTTGGGTATTTTTCCCTCTGCCTTTTAACTAATTTGGCTAAGGGTTTGTCTATTTTGTTGATTTTCTCAAAGAACCAACTCTTGCTTTCATTGATTCTTTGTACGGTTCTTTTTGTTTCTAAGTTGTTGATTTCAGCCCCAAGTTTGATGATTTCTTGCCTTTTGCTTCTCATAGGAGTGTTTGCTTCTTTTTTTTCTAGTGCTTCCAGTTCTACTGTTAATTTGTTAATATGAGCTGTCATAATTTTCTTTTTAAAGGCACCTAGTGCTATGAACTTTCCTCATAGCACTGTTTTCATTGTGTCCCATAGGTTTTTATATGTTATGCCTTCATTTTTGTTGGATTTTAAGAAGTTTTTGATTTCCTTCTTTATTTCTTCCCTGACCCAGTAGTCATTGTGTAGAGAGTTGTTCGGGGTCCATCAATGTGTAGGCTTTCTGTTATTTCTGTTGTTGTTGAAGTCCAGCTTTATTCTATGGTGGTCTGATAAGATACAAGGGGTTATTTCAATTTTCTTGTATCTGTTGAGGCTTGCTTTGTGTCCAAATATATGGTCAATTTTTGAGAAGGTTCCCTGTGCTGAAAAGAAGGTGTATTCTTTTGTGTTTGGATGAAACTTTCTGTAGATATCTGTTAGGTCCATTTGGTTCATGAATTCTGTTAGGCTCATTATTTCTCTGTTTGGTTTCTGTCTCAATGACCTGTCCATTGTTTTGAGGGGGGTGTTGAAGTCTCTCACTACTAATGTGTGGAGATCAATGTGAGCTTTTAGCTTTAGAAGAGTTTTTTTTTTTTAAACAAATGTGGGTGCCCTTGTATTTGGGGCATAAATATTCAGTATTGAGATTTCATCTTCTTGAATTTTTCCTTTAACGAGTATGTAGTGCCCATCCCTATCTTTTTTGATTAACTGCAGCTGAAAGTCTATTTTATTTGATATTAGGAGGGCTACTCCAGTTTGCTTCCTGGGCCCATTTGCTTGGAAAATCTTTTCCCAGCCCTTTACTCTGAGGTAACGTCTATCTTTTTTAGTGAGAGGTGTTTCTTGTATGCAGCAAAATGTTGGGTCTTGTTTATGGATCCATTCTGTAAGCCTGTGTCTTTTTACTGGGGATTTGAGTCCATTGATGTTGATGGATATTAATGACCAAAAGTTGGTACTTCCTGTTATTTTGATGTAGGTTGTGGTTGTGTGTTTCTTTTGGTTTAGATGCAGTGGAGTTTTGTTTTGTTTTTGCTTCCTTTGTTTTCTTGGGTGTAGTTATCTTCTGTGGGTTGGAATTTTCCTTCTAGGAACTTAAGTAGGGCTGGATTTGTGGGTAGATACTGTTTAAATTTGGTTTTGTCATGGGATATCTTGTTTTCTCCATCTATGTTGATACAGAGTTTTGCTGGATATAGTAGTCTGGCCAGGCACCTCTGTTCTCTTAGGGCTTGTAGGACACCTGCCCAGACCCTTCTAGCTTTAAAGTTTCTGAGGAGAAGTCTGGTGAGTAGCCCTGTCTGGGGTTTGGAGCTACTCCTTGGGTATTTGAGTGGCTCATGCTTGCTTCTGTGGCAGGCTCTGTGGTGGGCTCTGCAGCGGGGTCCACTCTGGCCTCTGCTCCTCACTAGGCTCTGCACCGCTGGCCTCTACTCTGTGCTACTGGCCTTTTCTCTGGGCTGCAAGCCTCTAATCTGTGCCACCAGCTCCAGTTCTGCACTACCAGCCTCTGCTCCAGACCCTAGGCCTCTGCTCTACAGCTGGTAGGTCTTTTTCCTTGAGTGTCTGGGATTCCCACCCAGAGACCCCCACTAGTCCCTGGGTTCACTAGGTAAAACCCCACATGTTCACACTTCTCGGGTTGTTGCTCAGCTTGTTTATATTTCTGTGATATTGAAGCTATTTTCCCTGTGCTCAAAATGTGTCTATGCTGTCTGCCCTCATCTAGAAATCCTCCAGTTGGGAGACTTTTAATGATTACTTCGATTTCCTTAGGGGTTGTAGGACTGCATAATTTGTTTACCTGTCCTTGATTTAACCTTAGTACATGGAATCTATCAAGAAAATTGTCCATTTCATTTAGATTTTCCAATTTTGTGGAGTACAGGGTTTTGAAGTGAGACCTAATGATTCTTTGGATTTCCTCAGTGTCTCTAGTTAGTTCCCCCTTTTCATTTCTGCTTTTGTTGATTTGGGTATTTTCCCTCTGCCCTTTAGTTAGTTTGGTTAGGGTTTGTCTATTTTGTTGATTTTCTTAAAGAACCAGCTCTTGGTTTCATTGATTTTTTTTCTATTTTTCCCTTTGTTTCTAATATATTGATTAGAGAGTGATTATTTCTTGCCATCTGCTCCCCTTGGGTGTATTTGTTTCTTTTTTGTTCTAGATCTTTCAGGTATGCTTTTAGATTGCTAGTATGGGACTCTCCAGTTTCTTCCTGAAGTTGGTTAGTGCTATGAACTTTTTTCTTAGTAATTCTTTTAATTTGTCCCATAAGTTTGGGTACATTGTGCCTTCATTTTCACTGAATTCTAAGAAGACTTTAATTTCTTTTCTTATTTCTTCCCTGACCAGAGGTCCTTGAGTAGAGAGTTGTGCAGTTTCCATTTGTTTGCAGGTTTTCTGTTCTTTTTTGTTATTTTTGAAGTCTAGCTTTATTCCATGATGGTCTGATAAATTACAAGGGGTAATTTCAATTTTCTTGTATCTGTTGAGGCTTGCTTTGTGACTAACTACATGGTAGATTTTGGAGAAGGTTCCATGAGGTGCTGAGAATAAAATATATTCTTTTGTTTTGGGGCAAAATTTTCTGTAGATATCAGGTAGGTCCATTTGATTCATGGCATCTGTCAGGTTCATTATTTCTCTGTTTGGTTTCTGCATCGTTGATTTGTCAAGTGGTGAGAGAAGTGTGTTGAATTCTGCCATTGTTAATGTGTGGGTTTCAACGTGGGATTTGAGCTTTAGTAGTGTTTCTTTAACAAAAGTGTTTGCCCTTGCATTTGGGGGATAGATGTTCAGTATTGAGGTGTCATCTTGGTGGATTTTTCCTTTGAATTGTCCTTCCCTATCTTATTTGATTAACATTGGTTGAAAGTTTATTTTATTGGATATCAGAATGACTACTCCATCTTGCTTCTGAGGTCCATTTGCATGGAATATCTTTTTTTAGCCTTTTACTCTGAGACAATGTCTATCTTTTGGCTGAGGTGTGTTTCTTGTAAGCAGCAGAATGATGGATTCTATTTTTGTGTCAATTCTGGTACTCTGTGTCTTTTTATTGGGGAATTGAGTCCATTGATTTTGAGGGACATTAATGACCAGTGATTGTTAATTTCAGTTATCTTAATGTTGGTGGTAGTAGGGTGTGTGTGAGCTTTCTTCTTTTGGTTTTACTCCAGTTGAGTTCTTTGCTTCTTGTGTTTTTTTTTTTTTTTTTTAAAGGTACAGT
>CAJQZJ010032307.1:4138203-4186532 GCA_907164525.1 Lophiomys imhausi
CCCAAGGGAGGATGTTTGAATCTCACCCAGAATGGGAAAAATATAGACATTGGAAATAGATGAAGAGAGGGAACTGGGCAGGAGAGGGGGTGGGGAGAGAAACAAAGGATGTGGATCAGGTGGGAGAAAGCAGGGGTAGGAGGTGGTAGGGCTGGGAGAGAGAAGAAAAACAGATGGGGGTGGGATCTCTGGGTCAAACTGGAGACTTGTGATGGGAAGGCCCCTGTGAGGATATATGGGTAACTCTAGTTGAGAATCCTAGCAGCCAGCGATATGGAGATTGAAGTGGCCATCTCCTGAAGCCAGAAAAGACCACCAGTGGAGAGAGGATACACCAACCCACTCATAAAACCTAAACTCTCCCCTGCCTAAAAGACATGCACGGATAAGGATGGAGCAGAGATTGAAGGAATGGTTGGCCAAGGGCTGGCCCAACTTGAGACCCAACCTATGGGAGAGAGTCAATCACTGACATTATTAATGATGCTCCAATATGCTTTCAGACAGGGACATAGCATTATTGTTCTCTGAGAGGCCTCACCCAGCAAAGGATCAAAATGGATGCTGAGACTCCATCTAAACTCTGGACAGAGACCTGGGAATCTTGTGAAAGAGTTGGGGGAAGGACAGAGGCACTGGAAGGGAACAGGAATTACATAACAAGAGCAACATCTAACCCAGGCCTTATGGGGGCTCACAGAAACTGAACCATCAACCAAAGACCATGCTGGATTAAACCTAAGCCCCTACATTCATGGAGCTGAGGGACAATCTGGTCTTTATGTTGACCCCTACCAATTGGAAAAGGGCCTATCCCTGACACCTACTGTGTTGCCTATAGTCCTTTCTCTTAGCTGGGTTGCATTGACGGGCTTCAGTGGAAGAGGTTGCAGTTAGTTCCAATGTGATATGAAGTACTGGGATAGGTTGGTGAGGCGGGTTCCTTTCTCTGATATCCAAGTAGTTTTAATCCTCCAGCAGTATTTCAAAAACTGCTAGGAGCTCTGTGAACTTCCATATGTCAAGCACATAAATCACACTAGGAAGAGAGATAGTCTTGGGACAAATTTACGACCTAGGTTAGGACCAAGGGTGAGATCATCAGATCCAGGTGTATACCTTGACAGGAAGGTCAAATTAATATAAAAACAGAGAGTAGATGGTTAAATATACAAGACTTCAAAAGTAAGACAGATGACCTGTTTCTTGGTAAAAACAAAACAAAAAAACCTTGCTAAACTGTGACATGAGGGACTATTCTTTTGAACTTATAGGTAAAACCACTACTTTGAACTTATAATGAGCTTGTGATAAAAGTGTCTGGATAGGTACAAGTCTTTGTAGAAAAACATGTAATCTATAATCTTTTGCAAAACATTTGATCACATTGTGAATCCCAAGAAACTGGTAAAGCCTGTTTCTAACTGTGGTATGGTTCAGCTTTTTCTCTAGGGTTTTCAGCTGACCAGGAACATCAACTGTGTGCTTACTCTTCCTTTCTGAGCTAGCAGGCTTTCACCTCAGCATCTGGCTCCTGAGTCTTCATTGATAAAATCAAATTACTGAGGTATTTTAGTTTTTTTAAACAACTATAATCATGCTGTATAATGATATCTATTTTTGAATGAGGTAATTTTTGTTCTGACATAGAGACTTTGTATTAGATATTATATAAACCCTAAGGACAGAAATAAAAGTTGTTGGTTGATTGGAGCTTTTCTCTATCCACCATTCATCAAATATCTGTCTGTCTGTCTGTCTGATTGTCTGTGTATATGTTTGTATGTATGCAGGAACATGTGGTTCATCCAGGCCAGAGTGTAGACTTCAAAGGAGCAAACCTCTGTCTACAAAAGTAAAGAGAGCTATTTAATCAGTGCTAGTTAGAGTTAAAACGTTGCCTGCCAGACAACTTCACCAGACTACACCAGACTGTAGAGGGGAAATGATGCAGGTAAGACACACATCCAAATCCTCTGGTAAGTTCTGCAACACTCAGCCTGATTCTGATGTGTCTGCTGGACTCCAGCACATTGCTGTCAGCCCACCAGATGGCATCTGTCTCCATCCCTGGCTCACAAAATTTCTCATCCATTTACCAAAACACAGCCACTTAAGGAGAAGGCCAGGCATCATGTATGAGCCAGGGGTAATGGCGGGGAATAGACTCAGTGCCTTATATCCCCTCCACCTACGCACCTGGGGCAACACAAATCAATCAGGGTTGTGATACATAGCCCTTAGAAGTAGTCTGACATGGAGAGAATTGACAAGGCATTCCAGCTGTATCTAGAGGCCCTATGTCTCAAGAACACTCTGTCTGGGGGGAAATGCCATTGGGCTCAAGGAGAATACTGGAGGGCCCCCTTCCAATCACTGTGGTCTAACAGACACTTAGATTGGGATTAAAAAGAGCTTCTTCCTGACAAGGAACCCTGAAGCTGCTGCTTCCAGTCTGGGAAGCAACATACCTAAAGGCATTTATGGGTGATCTTTGTGTACCCTGATTCTCTCCTCACCCTACTACTGAGCAATTCAAACTACTCATTGGTGCACATCAGTCCTTCTCCAAGGAATATGTATATGAACAAATACTCTATCTCAAGTTCTATGTATTCCTAAAGAAGCACACTCCCTTCAGCATACACACACACTCACCCTCCCCAATGCCCCTGTATCACATATGTTCAATTTACACATTAGCACCAGTAGAGGCACACACACTCTCCCATTCATGCATGTAGATGTATGAATATGCATATCATTCATGTGCTCATACAGCTGCTCATATATTTTCTCTCACTAAAAAAAAATCTGTCAATAACTAATAGTTCAGAGGTGATATGTGGGGCCCCCTGCACTCTTTTACATTACTTGACTGATTGTTATAAGGGGCTGGTCTCACATGGGCTCAGGTTAAATCACTACAGTTGTTTTGAATTAATGCATTTTGCTGAGCTTTACTACAGCTTCTAGCTCTTACATAGTTCCTGTCCCCATTTTTCAATGTCCCCTGAGTCTTATAAGGGTGGTAAACAATGATTCTGAAGGGCATGTCCTGCTTCCACAGCCAGCTGACCTGTAAGTCCCTGAAGTACCACTGATCTTGAGTTCACAAAGAATGTTCCCAGGTTGCAGCACCTGGAAATTTACTGTTGTGACCACCAGATGGCACCCGTGGTCCTCTGATGAGCTGCTGTCTCTGGATCATCCAGTTCATCTTACCCTAAGCATAAGTGCTGCTGACTTCTGAGAAGGGTACAAGGTCTACTGTAAATGATGGAGCTTTGTTAGCTGACACCCTGAGTGACTTCTCAGGGCTGCAGGAGTCTGTGTCTAAATATCTACCTTTGCTTCTCTGGAATAATTGGTGATATCAGGCTTCAGTGAACACAGCATATGGCAGTACCCACCCTTACCACAACTCCTGTCCCTTCTGTTTCTAGATCCATCTGGAAGTCTTCAATGAGAGCCTTCAGTGCAGTAAAGGAGTGTAGAATTAATCACATTGAAAGACAGGAACTTTTCAGAGCAGTGCCATCATAGAAGTAGATAATAGTTTACATTTTTTTTTAAATCCCATCTTCCCTCACAGGAGAAGTTGGTTATGAAATGTGGTTTGTATGTTTAGAGATCTTTCTAAAGGGTGTGTGACAAACCTGTTTCCCAGCGCTTTCCCAAAGCACTTGATGGTTCTGCTACTGAATGTTGAGGGTTCCCAACTGCCCTCAGTACATTTATGGGTGCAGCCTTTGTGAGCCCAGAGTGGGGCATTCTCATGTTTGCTATGATCTCTAGTCTATATAACACAATAAAGTGGACGCACCAGAATAAGAAAGAAGAGATGCTGTTACAAAGATAGAAAAAGTGAAAAGACAGCAGAAATCCACAATGCATATGACCAGGGCAACTGAAAGGTATAGAGAAAGGAGAACTAGACAATAAAATCAGCAAGCCACAGTGCTCTACGAGAAGACATCGGCAGCAGTCTCACACAGCATCTGATCTCCTGTTTTAGGTGCAGAACTGAGTTCACTGGTATTTCCAGGCTATTATGCCTTGGAACAAAGATTTGGATTGAGTTACATGGATAGTAACATAAAGGACCTTGTTTACTTAAGGAGTGAAACAATTCCAAGTTTGCACTGCACCAGGACTGGGGGGAGGCAAAACACATAAATGATTCATAAAAACAGGATTTCTGGCTCCTTTTCTTTTAGTGTGCTGAAGATCTCCCGTGTAAGAATGAGATTCTACACTCTTGAGCAACCATCATGGGTCTCTGTGTTAATTACCATCTGCTACATAAAAAAGCTTCTCTGAGGAAAACTGAAAAATGTACTAACCTACAGGTTTAATGGTAAGTCATTAGGAATTGGAATAACATAGTAGATTCTCCCCTAGGACCTATGGGATGTCTGCCTATGGATTCTTGGCCCCAACAATGGCACCAGGTAAGGCTTTAAATCCAATCAGTGCCATGGGTTTTGTGAATTGGACTCAGGTCCTCATATTTTTTGTTTTAAAAAACTTTTTTGACAATAATTTATAATAATTTATGAAGAAATTTATTTTGAAAGAATTCATTGGTGTATATATAATTTTAGATTAATTAAATGTGATTATAAAAATTCACACTTATTTCAGATGTGCTTGTATTTTTTCCAGTTTTACACATTTATTTATTTAAATTTATTTTTATTTCTTCAAGTTACATCTCAATCGCAATCCCCTCCCTACTCCCCCCTCCAGTACCACCCTTCCACTGTCTTCTCCCTCAACCCCCCATCCTCTTCCTTTTTTTAAGTTTAAGGTATATCTTTTCCCCCCAAATCTCCCCCTTTCAGTCCATCAAATGGTTCTTTCTCTTATAACAATAAATATAATACAAAACAACAGAAATAAATAGGCTACAATTATGAGAATTATATGGCTTAGCATACATTCCCAATGTCCAGTCCATATGTATTTGGCACCTGACTTTAACCTTCTACTATCTAACCATCTCCATGAGTTTAAAGTTCTAAATCTAACTCAGCTTTCATACTAACTTTCATCACAATTTTAAAAACATCTTCTTAGATCCAGAATACCCTCTTGATTCCTAAACAACTCAAAATTTAACTATGACACTCAAGCTATCTATTCTTCAACCACCTCAGAGACCTGAGAGGGATAAATATATCTGATTATATAGGAAGGGCAGGGCCCACAGCTTCCAAAACTAAGAAATGACATACCAGTGGCTTCCTGGACAGTTCCCATTTTCTCTCCATACATTACAGCATCAATCTTCAGCCGTTTGGTCCCGTTTTTCTGACAGACATTGATTGTAGAGCAGGAATTATGAAGGACTTACCTACCCCTACCCTGTCTTGGCAGAGCTACATCTTGCACACACTGCTTATAATTAAAAGCTGGTCTCAGTCATGGACTTTGTAACCTGTTAGTGGCACAGTTTACTTTATCTGAGCTGCCATGTTGGTTCTCAGAGCAAGTGTCTCTTTCTCTGTCTCTCTCCCCTACATTAGAAAAATTTACTAAAACTAGTACATTAAAACACCATGATGTAAAATCAACACAGAAAAATCAGTATTTCTATATAGCATTTACCAATCTTAAAATACAATTCCATATATATGTGTATATAATATAATATATTAGAATAACATGTATAAAATATTATACAAGCAAAGCACTTGATTTCATATCATTGTAAATTTACATGCAGTTGTGAGAAATTATAACACCTGGAGATGACTGTTTGTTTGATTTTCCCTAAATGTCTATATCTTGTTAAAGAATAGTGCAGTATCATGGTCAGGAGATTAGCAGTGATGCTTTTCCATCAGAGTTAACTAATCATATCTACCCTCTTCCCCATGTTCACTTTGTCTTTAAAAATTCCAGTTTCCTCATTCCTATTTACCTATGATTTTTTCATACATTGTATAAGTGGAATCTTTACGTATTGTATGCAATATTTTTGGATTAGCTTTTTTCTCAGAACAATTTCCTTGATAATTCAATGTAATGATATATATATATATTTCCTTTGTCATCAATTGTAATCTAATCACGACTGTTCTATACAGCAATCAAAATGGTAGTCATTAAGAAAACAAATTACAACAAATCTTTTCAAGAATGCAGACAACATGAACATTGCTGGTGGGAATGTAAACCAATCAGTTTAGAGGTTCCTCAAAACACTGAAAATAGTTCTACCATGTGATGTATCTATACAGCTCCTAGGTGTTTGCCTAAAGGACTCCGATCATAGTTGTAGTTTCACTCAAATGGTCACCAAAACACTGTTCATAATAGTTGATAAATAGTTGTGGATAACACTGGAAATGATGAAATTAAGTTGAGTCATTCTCAGAAAGGCAGGAAGAAATATGTTGTCCTCAGGTTTTAGAGAGTGACATAAAATCATGTGTGTATATATGGCATGAAAATAACGACATTATTTAAGGAGATGAAGGGAGTAATATGAGGGATTGGGAAACGGGAAGGAGGAGGGAACTTGGAAATATACCTAAACTACATTCTTTGTGTTTATGTAAACATTAAGTAACAAAGTCCCAAATACATGGGCATACAAAAGGAACTTTTTAATTATAGAAAAGCTCAAACACATGGATACAGTTTGATAAGAAATTTCCTTCTTCCTTCCAGAAGTCAATTCTCAGCCTGAGGCTGAGTGTGTTCAGACAGCTGAATGTTTTGTTCCCAGAAGCACTGGATGCAGAAACTGTGAAGGGTTTTTTTTTTTTTTTTTTAAATTCCAATAGATGTAAAAGAAGTCCTGTTTAGGTCTTAATTAAACTAAGTGTCTCTCTCATGTGAATCAGTCCTGACACAGCTGACCTTTATGGACTGCAGGAAACAGACTGTCCAATGATGTGTGAATCGTTTACCTGAGCTTGACATGACCTTGTCTATTCAGTGATATTCATGCTTGGCATGTCACACAAGGTCTCAGTCTGAACTATCAGAGGCTGTCCTGTACTCAGATGGCTTCATCTCCTTCAGTCAGTGTTCCAGAGAGAGGGTGGCTGGTCACAGTCTAAGTCCTAATTTATTACTTATTTGTTTTCTTTCTTTCCTTGCCTTATACTGATTCTAGAACTCTGTCTTGACTCAAGGAAATATCCAGTCACAAAAACAGTGATTTGGATTGGAGAGAAATATATAAGATGATTATACTATAAGCATTGTGATGTTTGAGGGCGAAAATTTTCTTTTCTTAAGATTTTTAAAATGTTTATTACTTCAAGTTACATCTCCATCACAGTGCTCTCTTTCAACCCCTCCCAGTCCCACCCTCCCACCCTTTACCCCTTCTCCCTTCTATCCTACTGCTCCAGAGTGAAGTCCCTACATATCAGTTCCCTCCCCAGGTCAGCAGTCATATGAGGGATAAGAGTTTCCTCATATATTGGGGGCCTACATGGCAGTACCACTAGGGTAAAGTGTCTCATTGATAGGAAACAAAGTCTATGTTCCTGTTCCCTTTGGTGCATTGGTTGTAGTATATTTATCCTGTACTACATGGCTAAAATCCAATTATAAGTGAATACATGCCATGTGCATCTTTCTGCATCTGGGTTAGCTCACTCAGGATGAGCTTTTCTAGTTCCATCCATTTGACTGCAAATTGCATGATTTCATTGTTTGTGATGACTGAGTAGTATTCCATTGTGTAGATGTACCACAGTATTTTTATCCATTCCTTGGTTGAGGGACATCTGGGTTGTTTCCAATTTCTAGCTATTACAAATAAGGCTGCTATGAACATAAATGAGGAAATGTCCTTATAGTTTGGTGAGGAATCATTTAAATGTATACCCAGAAGTGGTATGGCTGGGTCTTGAGGTAGAGCTATTGCAAGTTTCCTAAGATATCACCAGACTGATTTCCATAGTGGTTGTACAAGCTTACACTCCCACCAGCAATGGAGGAGGGTTCCCCTTTCTCTACAACCTCGCCAGCATGTGCTGTCATTTGAGTTTTTGATCTTAGCCATTCTGACAGGTGTGAGATGGAATCTCAGAGTCGTCTTGAGTTGCATTTCTCTGATGATTAAGGATGCTGAGCACTTCTTCAAGTGTCTCTCAGCCATTAGGGATTCCTCCTTTAACTCATCAGCACAGATGACAACTTTCTGAACAGAACACTAACAGCTCAGGCTCTAAGACTAACAATCAATAAATGGGACCTCATGAAATTGAGAAGCTTCTGTAAGGCAAAGGAAACTGTAATTCAAACAAAATGGCAGCCTACAGATTGGGAAAAAAATCTTTACCAGCCCCACATCTGACAGAGGGATAATATCCAAAATTTACGAAGAACTCAAGAAATCAAATGCCAAGAAACCAAATAATCCATTAAAAAAATGGGGAAAGAAGTTTCATTATTCATCTAAATACCACATAAGTCCTGACTCCTGATTCTTGGGCTGCAACAATCTTGACTATAGATGTCATCTTCATGTTTTCTATCATTACCACTGAGAACTGTGTTGTTCAGAATGTGACCTTCTGGATGATGGCAAGGGTACAAGATGATCTCTGTTCCAGGCATCACTCAGAAAGAACTTCATGCTGTGAAAACCATAAGTTCCACAAATTATAAAGTCACCTACTAGCAACTGATCCTTCATTTAGAGCCCACTAGGCACTGCTCTGCTTTAGGAGCATGTTTTCAAGACATGTCAGGCAGAACACACATGGAAACTAAGTTTTGATGGGACAATTGATTATCTGCAGATGAACTTCCAAGCATCAGCTGTACTTTGGTGTATATCTTAGTTCAGAGGGAAAAGAACTTACTGTATTTTTTGTAGAGCTATGAAAGTCAAGCTGCTACTTGGATAATAAAGGGTCACAACATGAGTTCCAGCAGAGCAGTTATGGGAATTCAGAGTGGTATCAAATTCTTACCTTGGCAGTTTGTTGCTATGGGAAACAAAGCCCCTGGAGTACAAGAAGGCTCTGTTAAGGACCTGGAGGGCAAGCTTAAATCTTGTGTTCTTTCACATGTACAAGGACAGGGCTCAGTCTTTGTTCTTTGAATTCGGATGATTCTGTGTCTTCATAACCAGGCTGTTTTGTAGAGTGGAAGATGGGATTCCTTACACTTAGAATATTTTAATTTCCACATGCTTATTCTGACAGAATTGTTTATCCTAGCCAATCCCATCGGTCTCTCTGAATCCTGTTACTATAGTGATCACTGGGGTGGATGGTACTAACTCTCTTACTTGATATCCAGTGTCTCTGGCCATACCTTCAATGTCACCAGGGGTGAGGTCTTGCCTGAATATGTGGCATGGTGTTTGTAATCATATGGTGAGGAACTCTCCCTCATTCTGTCTCATTTTCCCATACTCCCAACAGGGGAACCTCACAAAGGTCCTCAGTGCATAACTAACAAAGAAGTGGATTTAACTTTCACTAGGAAAGGTGTCAAGGCTTCATCAGCATACAGGGTACTGAACAACTCTTGCTTTGAATCCATAAATATGAAGAGAATCTAATATGGAGAGGTAGACTGAGGAATATGTGCAGCTAATAAAGTGAAGAAGACCCTCATGAAAAGATAAGAAAGAAGTCAAACGACCACTCCTCTCTTTGGTCTCGAACTGTTGCTCTATACTATATATACTATATACAGTATATATATATATACATATATATATATACACTGTGAGAGCAGATGAGCATTTTGTGTGCTTCCTTGAGAGGAATTTAGAAAGCATCCTATGCTTTTGTGTTCAGAAGTTTAAGAGAAGTTACTGGAAAGAAGGACAAAAACCAGGCATCTCCACTGTGATCTAAGTTGGAACATAGATAAAAACAAACAAACAAACAAACAAAAACCCAGTAGCCTGAGGTGTTTGATATTGTGTTGAAGTGCTTGAAGCTTTCTTCAGATATTAATGAGAAAAATTTCATAATCACTGGACTGCCTGAAATGTGAAATCATGGCCTGTCAGGACATTTTCTTTCAATTGGTGTTAGGTGAAAAGTGACAAAAATAAAATAAAAATGAATGAATGCAGAGTTTGCAGCATCTCAGCTCTAAATTGACAGAGGAATTTCTGTGACCAGAAAAGCCACATAGAACTAGATTCAGAGACACTTTGGTGACCTCCTTGCATTTTGCTTCATAATGAGGGTGGGTGCTAAGTCCATGGTCTAGAGTCCACCTAGATAGAGTTCTGAGCTCATAGAACTCAGCTTCTTCCTAGGTGAGTACAGCCTTCCTACTACAGCCATCCAAAACCAGCACATAAGAATGGATAAAGCAATACACTGTAAAAGTTTGAAATTTAACACTCAAGCCCTCCACCTTCAGGAAGGAACTAGCATATCCATGAAGCATAGCACATGGCCATCCAACTTTTCTTTTATTATTTTTTAATCATACTTTTCTGAAATTATAATATAATGACTTCATTTCCCTATTTCCCTTTTCTCTCTTCAACCCTTCCCATTTATTATCTTGCTTTTTTTCAAATTCATGGCATCTTTTTCTTTAATTGTTGTTGTGTACCTGACAGTATGAAGCACGAGGTGGACACATGGGTGGAGGCCTAACATTTTGAGTCTACAGATTAGCAAACTCTATCTTGAGGCAAGGGGATAGATGACAAGAAGACAAGATAAATGTCGAGAAATACAAGGTCAGCTGCAATTCTTTCAAGACCAATAAATAAATAAAAAGTTAAAGTATCTTTCTTCTCTCCACTCCAGTCACCAAGTAAATACATTTCCCATCTATGGATAAAGCAGTCTCATAACAAGCAAAGGTGAACACTGGAGTTTGTGTAGAAAACTATTTTTTAATGTTTATTTATTACTTCAAATTACATCTCCATCACAGACTCCTTCCTCCACCCCTCCTGCTCCCACATTCCCACCCTCTACCCCTCCCACCTATACTATTCCTCCGGTGTGTGGAGTGTCCCTATATGTCAATCCTCTTCTGTTCAGCAGTCATAAGAGGGCTAAGATCTTCCTCTTGCACTGGGGGCCTACATGGAGGCTCCATTAGAGCAAAGTGTCCCACAAACAGGTAACAAATCCATGTTCCTGTTCCTTTTGGTCTGTTGGTTGTAGGATAGTTATCCTGTACTATATGGCTAAAATCAAGTTACAAGTGAATACATGCCATGTGCATCTTTCTGGGTCTGGGTTAGATCACTCAGAATGAGCTTTTCTAGGCAGCAAATTGCATGATTTCCTTATTTCTAATAGCTGAGTAGTATTCCATTGTGTAAATGTACTACAGTTTTTTAAATCCATTCTTCAGTTGAGGGTCCTTTGGGTTGTTTCGTGGATCAAAGACTTTAACATAAAGCTCGACACACTAAATCTAATAGAAGAGAAAGTGGGGAAAAGTCTCAAATTCATTGACACAGGTGACAACTTCCTGAATAGAACACCAATAATTGCTTAGTCTCTAAGACCAACAATCAATAAATGGGACCTTATGAAACTGACAAGCTACTGTAAGGCAAAGAACACTGTCATTAGAAAACGAGATTTAAGAGTATGTCAAACGACGTGTCTCAATAAACCTCAGGAAAAAAGCCAAGAAGACAAGTTAGGATAGAAGGTGGAGTGGAAAGACAAGGAGACATGGGTGGGTGGCAAAGTAAATTCAGTGAGATGAAAATAACCTGGTTCAAATAAAATAAATAAACAAATGAAATGAACACAGTTCAAATTAAAAATAAATAAGTAAAAGGATTTCTTGAACAAAGGGCCTTTGCAGTGGTCCAGAGCACACACTGAATGGCAGGCAGTAATATTACTGATGCTGAAGGGATTTTTTGAGGACTCATGGGGAGAATTCATTAAATGAGGATGAACAGGTACAATCTACAGGAAAGAAACTTCAAATGTGTTCTCTGAGAATATACCATGGGCTACTCAAACATAAATCAACCAATTATGTCTTGAATCTATGTGATTCAAGAAAAAAAAGTCTACACCTAGACCATGAGTCTATAGATAGAAAACAATGTACTATTTTGTAGATCATAATAGCAAAGAATATTTCTTGGGCATCTGAAACAGCATTTTCATTAGAAAAAGTTGGAGAAAAAAATCCCACTGTGCCATGAATACCCTGAGAAAAATTAGAGTTAACAACATAGGAATCCAAGTCAGACTCATATACTATGGTTTTAACAATATTTATGTGTTTAGGAGGTTGGCACATACAAACACTTATCTACATTCAGAGATGAGATAACCTGATGAAATGCTCAAGAAAACTTATTATAATTTATATCTTTTGCTGAATTAAAGTTAATTCCCATCCTGGAATTGAAGAAGGTACACATGGAGAAGAAGAGGGTCATACTGCCAGTCTAGGCCTGACTGACACTGAACACTGAAACTGTAGAAAAGGAAATTTTACTTATTTTTTATTTTATGTTTGCAAATCTGTGAAGGCATACCATGATAAATATTTTATACTACTGAGAGAACACCAAATTAGTCACATGCAACATTCCAAAGCCCACTTTCTATTAAAAAAATCTATACTGTATAGAATATTAGAAAACACATGGCCATATTTTATATATTATGCATATTAAGGAAGAGAATCAAAAGACACATTCTATTTCTTAATTAGACTAAATAATTAATATTTGAACAATGGAACCAGACTATAAATGTTGTAAACCATTAAAGAAAATAAAAGGAGTATACATATTATTCCTCCAGTTTATTCTAGTACCCAAGAAACAGGAAGAAACAAGACAGTGATAACAATACATATAACACATCTGGATTACATTTAAAAAGACAAAACTTTTCAAAATTGAACTAAAAATCAGTACCTATCTATAGGTGTTTATATTCTTCAAACAAACAAACAAACAAACAAACAACTATGAAAACTAACATATGTACCAAAGCTATAGAATGGAGCCAGCATGCAAGTGACTGAATTAGGAGAATTGAGACTTTGAGGAGAGACAGGTGGGGGCCTGCATCATATGAGGAACAGTCATGGACTAGTGAGCATGAGAAGGGGTGAGTCTGTCAGATGTACCTACGTATCAGCTATTCTTGGTTTAGATCCTGTGACTTACCAACTCTAACCACCTACTCTACCCAAGCATTGTAAGATAGAAGAGCTGAGTAGACACAGCTTGTCTTATTCTCATGGCATCACCAAAGATGTGCCAAATCACCAAAGTGGTCCATCACCACTGGGATTGAAGGACCCACTTACCATGCCTGTTTCTACTCTACTCACTTCATGGGAGAAGTGTGGTTCTTTCTTTTGGCTTGGAGGGCTGGGTGGTATTTTTTATAAAGTTCTTTTTTCAGCTCCTCATAGCAGAGATGTTTGGTTCTAAAAGTAACATCCTGAAGTTCTGGGAATTTTATATGATGTTTATGACATTGGGAGTAATAGGGGTTCACTTCCTGTGCTTCACTGAGGAAATCATGCAAGACTTCTTTTAGGGGTTGGGGAGGAAATAGCCCTGATGTAACAATGAAATGACAAATATCCCACAGTGCCATTGTTTGAGCAATGATTGCATGGTTATTGCTGTCTTGAAACCAGAGAAACTGATCAGCAATAAAAACTTTCAGAAAATTGAGCTCATTCATATTCTTCCTGGAGGAATGGAAAGGTTCATGAGGTACACTAGAAACTCTCCCACAGGAGGAGCTGTACTCCAACGATACACAAGTAAATAACGTTGCTGGAGAGAAGGCTACTTTTCTTAGAAGTAAAGCAAGAATCCTATAGATAATCTCAATTAAATTCATTGATTTACCAATTGAGATTTTGGTGAGATTGTATCTTTGGTTTGCCCTTGGTGTCCTCTCTGGGATGGATAGACATTTGTTCATATCTACTCAGGAAAAGTAAACAACAAGCCATACATAGAGTAAGGGGAGCATGGGGCCTGGGAGATAGAAATAACCAGAGGCTTCCCAGACCCAGGTAGTCTTTATCATTACAGTGTATTTTGAGGTCCAGCACTGTATTACCATAAGCAGCATCATACTTTTTAGGATTTCCTTGGCTATTTGTCATTTTTTTAACCCATATGAACTATTGAATTTGTTTTTCTAAATCACTGAAATATAACATCAGAATTTTTCATAGGTATTGCATTATATCTGTAAATGAATTAATTTTGGGAAGGTCTCATTTACACATTTTTCTGACTATGCATTAGTCATATAACTAAAAGAAATAGATCAGATAGACACTGAGAGGTGGCCACAAGAATATCTGCTGAGGTTGCTTGATCCTTCTAGGGAATCATATCACTGATCTAGATACTGAATCAAGCAAGTGGAGATAATCTGGAATCACTGATGTCTGCTGTGCATCCCAGCCTTATCATCCAAACAGTATCCACTTGGAAAGGAATCTTCAGGATGCTTGCAAGAAAGTTGAATCACTTGAAAATTTCAGTAAACTCAACTGGTTTGCTGTAGAGACATACTAGCATCTGTCACCTACATAGATGTGTGCCCATAATAGAGAAAGCAAATGATACAGGGTGGATGGAGGGAGTATGGCATCGAGACAGAATTACCATAACCCCTCAAGACTGAAATGATATCATCAGCTCCAAACTGCCCCAAAGTTGCCTGCTGCTTTGTTCATACTTTGTGATATCCCAGATCAACAGTGCATTCAGGTGCATGGGAATAAGTACAACAAAAAGCATTTGAAACACACAAGATCTTACATAAACACCCTCTTGTCAGAAAGTGATTGCTTGGGGGATAAAAATCAGTTAAGAGTAAGGTTTCCCAAGGAAATCATACAATTTGGAGCAAAAATGGATGGAACTAGAAAAGCTCATCCTCAGTGAATAGACTCAGACCCAGAAAGATACATATGGTATGTACTCTCTTACAAGTGGATATTAACCATATGGTACAGGACAACCATCCTATAACCCACAGACACAAATAGACAAGAACTTAGTATAACTGTCCTACACAAAACTCCACCCAGAAGTGAGTCATGGACCCTGTTGCATGTTAGTGGAGATGGGCTGCCATATCAAGCCCCAGGACAAGAGGAAGCTCTTGGCCCTCATGTGACTTATGAGCTGAGGGAATATGATATGTGTGGGCCCATCTCATTGAGGAAAGGAGAGGAGGGACACTAGAAAGAAGGAGGGAGAAAGGAAGGAATGGACAGTAGGGGAGGAAGGGGACTGTGATTGAGATGTAATTTGGCACAGGAAACAATATTAGAAAAAGTGATTAACTAAGCATAAAAATATAATTAAAATAATATTTTCAAATGATAATTTACCAAAGGTATACTTGCCTTAATGGCATGAAATGAAATGGTCTTAATTCCATGTTAGAATGTAGGTTGCCACATAGCTCACACCCTCTTGGATATCCGCTTGTAATTTTTTTCTTATATGTAAAGGATATTTTCATTGTTTGCTATTAAAAACACAGCTAAGAGATTTAAAATGTTGTGAGTAAATTAAGGGTTACTACAGTTCAACCTCGTTTTCTAAATCTCTAAGAGTTGAAGTAATTTAGAGCTAAGATAAAATATTTGAGCGGACAGTGTTAGCTCCTGTCTTTAATCCTAGCAGAAACAGATAACAATAGAGTTAGTTATCTTCTAAATTCTAGAGTTACATTGAACAGTGATGGTCCACACCTTTAATCCCAACACTTGTCAAGCATACATCTTTAAACTACAAGACACTGGAGAAGAAAACATGCAGATCTCTGAGTTCAAGGCCAGCCTAACACAAAGGAAATTCCAAATAGAGAAAAACTTAGATCGAAGAATGTTGGTTCACACCTTTAATCTCAACATTTGGGAGGCAGAGGCAAGCACAAAGGATTTACAATGATTTAAGTTTAAAAGCCACTTGCAAAAGGTAAACTGAAATTCAAAGTGAATGTCCTTTGTGATCTCAACATATATACACTTAAAGGTACATTTAATTATAAAATTTCAAAAGAATTTTTTTAATCTCAATCAAAAGATATTATTTTTCTATTGTCAAAAAACCCAATTTGCTCTAGGAAAGATGTTACCTGCCATAAAAGTAGCACCTCAGAGTTGGGATTAGGGCAGGGTTCTTCTCTTCTTGTCTTTCCAGGAGATTAAAAGCATTGAACTAAGGAGTCTGGGGAAAACTGGACAACTGAAACTTCTGAATAAAAGGGATCAGATACCAAAGAAGACAAGTATCCCAGATGATCCAGCCTCACAGACTCCCTTAATAGCTGTTTCCTCAAAAAATCTTCATACAGAGCAACTTCAAAATGACTAGCTAAGATGGTTCAGCCTCACAGACTGTTCCAGCCAGAACTTCTGTAAAGCCCTGAATTTTCTCACTCAAAATCCAGCTTCTCACTCCAAACTTCTCAGGACATTTAAAAAGCTGAGCACAAAAAGACTGGACAACAAATATTGCTATTAACTTGATTAACCATTTTTTTCCATTCTTATTTGGGCCCCCAAACAGGTTTCCTACATTTCACATCAGCAGAAAGCAATTTTAAGAGAGTGACATCCCATTCCCAGAAGACGGGGTGGGTGATATTTTGGTCATTTGAAGGATTATAGATGTTTGTTTTCATTTAGGGAGATTGGTGATAAGTTAAGTGGTTTTGTGAAACAAGGTTTAGGAGGTTAGATCTAGGGATTTCTCTCTTTTTCTTTTCTCTAACCTTCTTTCTCATGTAGGGGGAAAGGACTTGAAAAGATAAAAAGGGGATATAGACATGATATGGGAATGATAAAGAAAAAGGGGTAGATTATTGAATCTACTCTTATATAATTTACTTTTGTATAATGATACAAAATTAAAGTTATATTTGGCTACATTGGTATAGATCTTTGTATATTGATAAAAAATTAAGGTTAATTCTTTTTAAGATATTGTACCTATGTAATTCTTTAAAATGCAATGTGAAGTTCTAGGCCTTTTTTTTTCCTTTATTTTTTATTTCTTCAAGTTACATCTCAATCGCAGTCCCCTCCCTATTCCCCCTCCAGTCCCACCCTCCCACCCTCAACCCCCCATCCTCTTCCCTTTTTTTTTTCTTTTAAGTTTAAGGTATATCTTATTTCCCCCTACAGTTTCCCCTTTCAGTCCAACAAATGGCTCTTTCTCTTATAATAATAAATACAATACAGTACAACAGAGGTAATTAGGCCACAGTTATGAGGGTTATTTGGCTTAACGTACATTCCCAATGACCAGTCCATATGTATTTGGTACCTGACTTTAACATTCTACTATCTAACCATCTCCATGAGTTTAAAGTTCTATATCTGATGCAACATTCATGCTAATTGCAACACAATTTTAAAAGTATCTTCTTAGATGTATAACACTCTCTTAACTCCTAAACAACTCAAAATTTAATTATGAGACCCTATCTATCTGTTCTTCAATCACCTCAGAGACCTGAGAGGGGTAAATATATCTGATTTTATAGGAAGTACAGGGTCTGCAGCTTCCCAAACTAAGAAATGACATACCAGTGGCTGCCTGGACAGTTCCCATTTTCTCTCCATACATTACAGCATTGCTCTTCAGTCATTTGGCCCCGCTTCTCTGACAGACATTGATTGTAGAGCAGGGGTTATGAAGGACTTACCTACCCTGTCTTGGCAGAGCTAGGCTGTCGACTTATCTGCTTCCAAATTTTGTCCTTTTTGGACAGCCTTCTGTCTACAGTTGGAGCAAAGGGCTTTTCCTACCAAGAGATAGTCTTGCGAATAATTCAATCATCTCCCACTGGAGATTCTTCGATGCTCATCTTCTACTTGGAGGAGAATAGGGGGTGCTGTCAGGAGTTGATATGTCTTGATATAAAAAAATCTAAAGTTACGAAAACATCTTTGAATGCCATATTCTGCAGATCTCTTGAGGTTTTTGAGGAGGCCCTATCTATCTCTTATATTAATACCTTATAATTTTTATAATTGCGGTCTAATTATTCTTATTGCTTTGTATCATATTTATTGTTATATGAAAATGAGCCATTTATTGGACTAAAAGGAGAGCTGTTGAGAGAAAAAAGACACACCTTAAATTAAAAAAAAGAAAACAAGTTAGGTTTCCAATTTATATAATTGTTCAGAATTGACCCATAAGTTATTGATGCTGAACAACAATTTTATCATTTCTGCTTGGAGGCCAAATGTGGCAGAGCTTTTAACTTGTATATATTTCCTGTGTTGCAAAGTTAAAATTAGTGTCTTTAATTACATCAGCATAAAGTAAATGTGTGTTCCTTAGAAGACTTGGGTATGAAGTTAACTAGAAATTAAGTGACCTTATAAAGCCTATGTGTACATTGTAGCATCAGCTACGAAGTGGAATGTCTTATGGTGTAATTGAGAATGATACAGAAAAAAAGACTGATGCTGGAATGTATGGAGAGAAAATGGGAACTGTCCAGGTAGTCACTGGTTTGTCATTTCTTAGTATTGGAAGCTGCAGGCACTGCACTTCCTATATAATCAGATATATTTATCCTTCTCAGGTCTCTGAGGTGGTTGAAGAATAGACAGCTTGAGTCTCATAGCTAAATTTTGAGTTGTTTAGGAATCAAGAGGGCATTCTAGATCTAAGAAGATGGTTATAATAGTGATGCAAGTTAGCATGAAAGCTAAGTCAGTTATAGAACTTTAAACTCATGGAGATGGTTAGAAGGTAGAAGGTTAAAGTCAGGGGCCAAATATGTATGAACTGGACATTGGGAAGGTATACTGGGCCATTTAACTCTCATAAATGTGGCATATTTAATTCTGCTGTTTTGTATAGAATTTACTGTTATAAGAGAAAGAACCATTTGTTGGATTTTAAAGGGAAGCTGTTTGGGGGGGAAGAGGGTGGAAGGGTAGGACAGGAAGGGGGAATAGGGAAGGGTTTGTGACTGAGATGTAACTTGAAGAAAAAAAAAATAAAGTACTTATATAAAAAAAAAAGAAAGAAAAAAAAAGCTTATACAACAAAGCAATTGTCTTTCTCTTTTTTCTGCTTCATTCTTTGGATTTCATCCCAGCAATTAAATGCTGTTTACTTTGTCCATTGCCTGATGCCTTAAGACATGCAAAGTAAGCAGTCCGTTAGCAGTGAGCACACAGGAATGCTCAGCACACAAATAACTATCCCAGTAAGACCATTCCTTTGGAGAGGAGCCACATCTGTGATCTTAGGAGGTGAAGGTCTGTGTCTCATCTTGGTCCACTCTGATCACCTGTATAGCCCAAATTTGCACTAGCAAAATTATCCAGCTCACTGTTGGGAAACTGGTCAGTAAGCCTGAGCTGAAAGAAATCTATCAAAGAAGAAGACACAAGCATACAATGGAAAAAGGAAAGCATTTTTGACAAATGGTGCTGGTCTAACAGGATGTCAACATGTAGAAGAATGCAAATAGAACCATATCTATCACCCTGCACAAAACTTAAGTCCAAGTGGATCAAAGACCTCAACATAAAACCAGACACACTACATCTAATAGAACAGAGAGTGGGGAAAACCTTCGAACTCATTGGCACAGGTTACAACTTCTTGAACAGAATACCAACAGCTCAGGATCTAAGATCAACAATCAATAAATGGGACCTCATGAGACTGAAAAGCTTCTGTAAGGCAAAAGACACTGTCATTCAAACAAAACAGTAGCCTACAGATTGGGAAAAAACCTTCACCAACCCCACATCTGACAGAGAGCTAATATCCAAAATTTACAAAGAACTCAAGAAATTAAATGCCAAGAAACCAAATAATCCAATTAAAAAAATGGGGAACAGAGCTAACCAGAGAATTCACAATGGAGAAATTCCTAATGGCTGAGAGACACTTGAAGAAATGCTCAGCATCTTTAATCATCAAAGAAATGGAACTCAAGACAGCTCTGAGATTCCATCTCACACCTGTCAGAATGGCTATGATCAAAAGCTCATATGACAGCACATGCTGGTGAGAGTGTGGAGAAAGGGGAACCCTCCTCCAATGCTGGTGGGAGTGCAGGCTTGTGCAATCACTATGGAGATCAGTCTGTCAATATCTTAGAAAACTTGGAATAGCTCTGCCTTGGGATCCAGCCATACCACTTCTGGGTATACATCTAAATGATTCCTCACCAAATCACAGGGAAATTTCCTCATTTATGTTCATAGCAACCTTATTTGAAATAGCTAGAAACTAGAAACAACCCAGATGTCCCTCAACTGAAGAATGTATTAAAAAACTGTGGTACATCTACACAATGGAATACTACACAGCTATCAGAAACAACGAAATCATGCAATTTGCAGCCAAATGGGTGGAACTAGAGAAGCTCATCCTGAGTGAGCTAACCCAGACCCAGAAGGATGCACATGGCATCTATTCACTTATAGTAGGATTTTAGCCATATAGTTCAGGATAACTATACTACAACCAATGCACCAAAGGGAGCATGAACATAGACTTTTTTCCCCATCAGTGAGACACTTTTCCCTAGTGGTGCTGCCTTGTAGGCCCCCAGTGTATGAGGAGGCTCTTGGTCCTCATATGCCTGCTGAACTGGGGTGGGGAACTGTTATATAGGGACACTCCACTCCAGAGGAGTGGGATTGAAGGGATAGGGGGTAGAGGGTGGGAGGGAAGGACTGGGAGGGGTGGAAGGAGGACACTGCGATGGAGATGTAACCTGAAGTAATAAATAAATATTAAAAAAATAAATTCTGTTGGTGATGTTTGTGTCTGTAGTTCCTTTACTTTTCCTAAGGTTTTCTAGTTCCATGGATGCCTTGGCTTGTATTTTCTTTAGTGTGCTTCAACTTTCCTTTTCAGGTCTTCCATTCCTTTAAGAGCTTTATTCATTTCCATCACCTCTTTTGCAGTATTTGTTGTTGTTGTTGTTGTTGTTGTTGTTGCTCTCTGAGGTATTGGATTTCCTCCCTTAAACCTTGTATTATTAATAGAAACATAGGATTAAGGTCATTTTCCTTTGTTTCAATTGTGTTAGTATTTCCAGGGCTTTCTAGCTTTGTAGCATTGTAGCTAGGTTCTGGAGATGTCATATTTCTTTGTGTTTGTTTGTTTTATCATGTTCTTGCACTGGTTTTTAGTTATCTGGTTGACCTTGGTGTTGTCTGGTTGTTTCTGATGCCAGTTGGCCTTGGTAATCAGGAAACCCCCCTGTTCTGGAGGCTGACTGATCCTGAGTTCCTGATGTCCTCCTCCGGATGGTGGGTGGGTTCCTTGGCTCTTGTGGTCCAGAAGTTTTTCCCAGTTGGGTGTACAGGTCGGTGAGGATGCTGGATATATGGCAGACAGGTGGGACCATTGATCTGTGGCTGGAGCCATGGGCTAGACCCCCTCAGGATTGTGCTCTTCTCTGGAAGGGTTAGTGAGCTGGCTGATTGATATTATGGAATCTTATGATTTCCAAGTGTAGGAAAGATTTTAGACCATGAATCATCAGGAGAAAGAATAAAACTCTCTTTATTCTGAAGCAGGATTTCCATGATGTTCAGTCACCAGTGGAAACTCTAAGTGTGTCCTTCACTTTACTAGCTTCCTTTGTGGTAAATGGCAAAAATGTGACACATGTACACCTCCTTTCATGGAAAGCCAATGTCAGTTCCTCTTTCATTTACCTTGCATTGGTTTCTGATTACTTATAGTCAATGAGAGCCAACATAAATAGTAAAATGTTCAGTATGAGTTTGGGCTTCAAGAGGCCTTGCAGCTCTCCTCCTCTGACTCCATGAGAAATCCACTGTACTGTTGTAAGACAGCCTGCTAGAGAATAAGTCTAGTCTTCCCCAGTATCCAACTGCCAGACACACCACACACAAGACATATATCAAGTTCCAGTGAATATATTGGTAAACCTCTGATGCCTAAGACCCAAGACATCATAGGTCTCTGATTTATCCAGCTCAGATCTGCCAATAGGCAGCAGCAATGTCTGTAAACACATGGGCTAATGGGAAATGTTGAACGTGCATTCTGTTAAGTAATACAATGCAATTTATATCATGAGGCAGTTGGTTTTCCAGCAAATCCTAGAATTAGCTCTGAAAAGTTATGTTTCATCAGGGCATTGGCAGAGCCAGGGGAAGTCTGCCCTAGGGAATATTATTTAGATTTGGTTACAATTAACTTGCTATCTATTCACCAGAATTTAGTAGAATCTAGCTTATTCCAAATTAGACATCATTGAACTACCATAGGTTTAAAAGTCAACTGGGACCCTGGGGTGAATGAAATCAGGAACATGAGCTACATCTCAGTTTATTTCTTAAGATCTAGTAGAGCTGTGTAGTGGGGAGTTCCCCTTAGAAATCCAAGACCTGAAGAAGATGTAGTAGCCTAAGGTATTTTTCACCATATCTCTTGGGACAGGTAGGGTGAGGTTGAGAACAAGCTTTATTGCTCATTTTCTAGCGCCCTCTTCCACTGTCAGGTAATCTCACTGCTCTTGATTTTGTGCCCTAGGAAGATCCCCTGTGTCTACATCCTGTAATGCTGAAAGAAGCATCGGGCAACTTGTACTTGCTAAGGAACCAGATAGTCTGACATCTGAACTATCTTGAAATATTTTGAGAACCCTCTACCAACAGAGGCTGAATATACTTTGCATTATTTAAGTGGCAAAATACCACATTACACATTCCCAGCTTCCTTTGCAGCTATCTACAGTTATGAGACACTGGCCTGTGCCAATCAGACACTTGCATTCCTTGAATTTTAAACTTTCAATGTGAAGATCAAGATCCACTTAAAATCTATTTTGTTGCATGATGTTGATAATGGTGATGGGGGCAACTACCAATGAGATTCTAAAGATAGCAATGAGTGAAATGTTATGAAAAGTACTCAGTGTTCCCCATTGGGTTATATCTTCAGCCAACAGAAGGGTGTCTCCTACACAATTTCCTATTTCAGGTTGATTATGGGTACATTCCAAATCAGTTCACTTGTGACCTTCAAGATTTGGTGAGAGCTTGCCAACAGTATGTTCAAACCTTGATATTTGAGTGTTTACAGAAGGAATTCAGTGAAAATGTATACAGTGGTTATTGTCATTGTCATATTAGGGTGAGGTGTTTAATTTAATTGGCTGTGCTAATTAGGTGAGCCAAAGGGGGCTTTTCATTGCTGGACATCAATATTTTGACAGCTGGACCTTGGTGGAACCTCAGGAGGAGGAATTGGCCAAATAAGGGGATAGACCTTGGGGGCTGGCTTTAGCAATGTAATGTTATGGTTTGTAGCAAAGCAGAAGGAATGGGGGAGAAGGACAAGGCCTGTCATAACCATGTTTCCTAGGCCAGAGCTAGCTAGAGTCACTTCAATTTCCACACCAAAACGTTTTTTTTTTTTTTTAATTGTACATACCTAGGAAAGGCTACATTGGCTAAATAGAAATCTAAACAGCACACACCGTGGTAAACCAAATTTGCCTTATTGGAAATTCCTAGTGTTACAGCAAAACTATAATCCTCCTATACCTGCTCCAAGGAGATACAGTTTTAAAGTAGCATGATCTCTGTCTGGTGAGATTTTTAAGGGTTCACTTATCTCCAAGGATTTTGGAAGTGAAGGTTTGAGCCCTAAGTGACAAAAGGGTACCAGATGAATTGAGCAGGATTAACCTGGATGAATAAAATCTCAGAAGTCAATGTTGGTCCTGAAAACATTATCTTATATTGTTCCAAAAATGTAGTCTCAGATTCAATCTATTTCTCATTATACATTTAGATATCTGATGTGTTTTCAGGTGAGTCTGCAGATCCTCTCCAAGTACTTCATCCTAACTTGTTCTCCATTACCTGACTTCAGTCAAGCATTCAGATTCTCCATTCAACCAAACTACTCTTTTCAATATTTCCATTTATAGCAGCTCCATTGCAGAACACAAGAACCAATTCCTATTTTCATCTTATATTGACAATCCTGCCAATTTTTTGCTGTAATGCAGCCAATTGCCAATTACTCTCCACAAATGTTGCCTGGGACCAGGAAGTCAATGGCAGTGAGGTTTCCAAGGAAACTAAACGTCTATTTATTTCATTTAAAAAGTTAATTAAGCAACTAACAGATAAAGCAATCAAACTTAATTAAGCAGCCACCCTTCCTGTGACTGTACTAGTCAGGGAGGATCTGGTGCAGCATTATTCTGGATCGGGTCAGTTGGTCAGATCCTTCAAGCCCTCCTGCTGCACGGTAACACATCTGATATGCTTATGTGGCCTCTGCCAGAGAGTGGCTCAAAGGACCATGGTGGGAAGGTGGCAGTGTACAACATAATCTGCTCTCCAAGGCATAGTCTTGGCTAAGGTTTATGATGGTGTTTTGGTGACAAGGTGAGTTTTTGCTGTGCTTGTTTTCTCATCCCCTCTCTCCTGAAAGATGAATTTGCTGTGGCTGATGGACCTGAATCCACACCCTATTATCTCTCAAATCAATTAGGAAAGATGACGCAATCTGTGGCTTTGGAAAACATATAATGCCACAGATCCATTAGTGTAACATCATGCAGAATGATTTCCCTGCTCTAAAAAGTCCTCTGTGCTCCACATACTCAGTCTCCCCCAACTACGGTCCTCAGTCTTTTTACTGCCACCAGCAATTTGTCTATTCCAAGATGTCTTAGAATTGAAATCCACTAGTGTGTAGCCTTTTCATATTCACTTCTTTACTTCGAAATCTGTGCTTGGTTTTCTTTGGTGTCAAATTTCATGCCAGTTAATTTGATGTTGGCTACTGGCTTACTGTATATCACCTTTATTATTTCTAGGTATGATCCTGTATGCCCATTCTCTGCAGGACTTATAGCATGAAGGGGTGTTGGATTTTGTCAATCGCTTTTTTTAGCATCTAGTGAGATGATCATGTGGTTTTTTTTTCTTTCAACTTGTTTATATGGTGAATTACGTTGATGGATGTTCATATGTTGAAGCATCCTTGCATTCCTGGGATGAAGCCTACTTGATCATGGTGTATGATACTTTTGATGTGTTCTTGGATTTGGTTTGCCAGTATTTTATTAAGTATTTTTGCATCTATGTTCATGAGGGAGATTGGTCTGAAGTTCTCTTTCTTCGTTGGGTCTTTGTGTGATTTAGGAATCAGGGTGACTGTGGCCTCATAGAATGAGTTTGGCAGTATTCTTTCTGATTCTATTTTGTGAAAGAGTTTGAAGAGTATTGGTATTAGCTCTTCTTTGAAGGTCTGATAGAATTCTGTGCTGAAACCATCTGGCCCTGGGCTTTTTTTGGTTAGGAGATTTTTAATGACTGTTTTTATTTCCTTAGGGGTTATAGGGCTGTTTAATCTGTTAATCTGATCTTGATTTAGCTTCAGTAGGTGGAATCTATCAAGAAAATTGTCAATTTTGCTTAAGTTTTCAAGTTTGGTGGAGTATAGATTTTTAAGTAGGACCTAAAGATTCTCTGGATTTCCTCAATATCTGTTGTCTTGGATAGGTAGAAATTTAATTTCTTTTATTGTGCCTAAAGCTGAGGTTACTCTAGTTTATCAGCTTAACTACTGAAGGGCATACCAGTTGCTTTCAAATTTGACATTTATAAACAAAGTAAATGAAACCTCTATTACACATTTTCCTTTGTTGAAACACCAAGATGTGAGATTGCCAGATTACATTATTAATGCATATTTAGATTTGTATTTAAGAAATAACCCAACTTCCAGAGATGCTGTATTGTTTTGCAATCCCACTACAAAAAAAAAAAAAAAAAGAGGATCTCAAAGGTTCTGCATGCTCACCACATTTGGTGCTATCTGTGTGCTGGATTTTGGTCATTTTAACAGGAATATGATAGCATATCATTATTGTCTTGTTTTACAATTTTCTGAAGGCAAATAATGTGAATCACATTTTCATTTACTTATTTGTCATCTTTTTTACCTTCTTTGGTAAGGTGTCTTTTATAGATTTTTCACTCATATTTTAATTTGGGTGCTTTTTTGTTAATTTTGAGTTTTAAGATTTATTTTCTTATTAAATTGAGATGGTTAAGATGCCCATTAACTGAAGAATGGATAATTAAAATGTACATACACACAAGGGAATTTTATTCATCTGTAAAGAAAAATGAAATTTGCAGCAAATGAATGTACCTTGAGAAAAATCATACTGAGTAAGACCCCCAAATACAAACATCACATGATCTACCTCATATATTTCTTAGTGTCAAACATTAAGATATGTGTGATTCTCTGGAGGATCGGGATGTAAGGGATGTTAGAGGATGGGAGGGTTGGACTTGGAGGGGTGGAAAGAGGGCACTGTGATGGAGATGTAAACTGAAGTAATAAATAAACATAAAAAAAGATATGTGTGATTAACGAGGAGAGCTTGTAGAAGCCTGGAAACTAGAAAGAGGTCACTGAAGGGATAAAGAAAGATTCTAAAAATGGGAGGGGGCAGCAGAACGCAGGTGATATAAAAGGGAGAATGGAATAATGGAGGAGTTTAAATGATGAGAGGTGGGGAGGACGAGAGAAGGAAATGCAAAAGAGCTCACCCATACTAAGGATGCTTAAAAAGGCCATGTGAGCACCTAATATTTTATAGGCTTCCATACATATATGAGTTTAAATGGAGTTGCTTTATACAGGAAGATGTTTTTCCCTTAAGTCATGGGTTATCAAACAAGCCCAGGACCTAGACCAACTGTATCATATGGCCTTTTAAGTTGTGACCTCAGAGATCACAGCAGCATCTAATAATATAAGGGAGTATGCTGCCTTCTGGATTATGTCACTCCACTTTAGATGTTGATTGGTGTTGCACTTATTAGGTATATATACACACATGCATACACACACACACACACACACACACACACACACACACACGGTTCAGGGCTCATTGTAGAAGAGGATAGAATAATTGTGAAAGTTAGGGGAGGACTGCTTTGAAAGAGTATCTTCTCAACATGATGGGACTGTTGCACTCATGGACTCAGAGAGCTTTTGGTTGCTCACATAAAAGGTTTGCACAAAATCAAACTAGTTAGGATTCCAACAGAGATGAAGAACAGACCAGGAAGTCCTACTCTTAGTTGAGGACATTTGGCAATTGAAAGCTATTGTTAGAGGAAGAATCAGTTTTCTTCAGAGATATAGCCCATGGTACATTGTCCATGTTCCAGTGAATGGTCATACACCCATGCACATAGGGATAGCATGAGTTGGATCCAGTGGATTACAAAAAGATGACATGATATTTGAATAGGAATATAGTTGGGGGTGGGGGAAGACCTAGGAGGAGGTTTTAGGAGTTGGATTTTTTTGTTATGTTCCTTTAGGAGAGTAATAGTAGGTTTTCCCATAGAGCACACAACCTTTCTAGCCTCAGGTTATTGGTCACTTTAGAAGTGTCATGTATGGATTCTGTCTCATAAAGTAGGTCTTAAAACCAATCAAATCAGCTCTTGGACCTGTCTATAAAATTATTATGGATATACCAACACATATTTTTGTGTGTTATTCCATAACATCAGTGCCACCATTGCACAAGTATATCTTGCTGGCAGGTCACATTGTAGATAATATAAAGTTTGTAGCTGGGTGACATTGATGATTACTTTTCTTCTTTGATAGCAGGAAGAATGACTCCCAGTACCATGGGAGAATCTAGGAAGAGTTCATGGAGGGGAAACATGATTAATCTCTAATGGCCAAGAGGCACTTGAAGAAATGCTCAACATCCTTAGTTGTCAGAGAAATGCAACTCAAAATGACTCTGAGATTCCATCTCACACCTGTCAGAATGGCTCAGATCAAAAGCTCAAACGACAGCACATGCTGTCAAGGATGTGGAGAAAGGGGAACCCTCCTCCATTGCTGGTGGTAGTGCAAACTTGTACAACTACTTTGGAAATAAATCTGGTGCTAACTTAGAAAATTATGAATAGTTGTACCTCAAGACCCAGACATACCACTCCTGGGCATATATCCAAAAGATTCTCCACTAAACCACAAGGACATTGGCTCAGTTATGTTCATAGCAGCTTTATTTGTAATAGCCAGAAACTAGAAACAGCTGAGATCCCCTTCAACTGAAGAATGGATAAAAAGCTATGGTATATTTACACAATGGAATACTACTCAGCTACCAGAAACAAGGAAATTATGCAATTTGCAGCCAAATAGATGGAACTAGAAAAGCTCATTCAGAGTGAGCTAACCCAGACTCAGAAGGATGTGTATGGTATGTACTCTCTTATAAGTGGATATTAACCATATAGCACAGGACAACCATCCTACAAACCACAGACCCAAACATATAGGAGCCTGGCATAACTATCCTATGAAAAATTCCACAAAGCAGCAAGTCACAAATGCTGTTGCCTGTTAGTGGAACACATTACCTTAACTGGGTTGCCAAATTAAAATTAAATTTAAAATAATTTTTGCTTATTTTAGACAGTAGTTCTTTATCAAATTTGGTTTGTAAATAAAGCCTATGTGTTGGTATATCCATAATAATTTTATAGATAGATCCAAGAGTTGATTATTTATCCTTTTATAATTATCCATAATTACCAGCAAAACTTAGTAATATTTTAAAAATGTGAATATACCAATATATCAACAAGAGGAAGCTCTTAGCCCTCATGTGACTGATGAACTGAAGGGGCTGATATATGGAGGCCTGCCTCACCTGAGGAGAAGGTTATGAGGGAGAGGGGGTAGAAGGTGAGACAGTGGGTCCAGGAAGGGGCTATGATTGAGATGTGACTTGAACTAACAAATAAATACTTTTTTAAAAGGAAAAAAGGAAAAATAAAGAAAACAATATATCGAATCACAAGAACTTTTAGTTTCCTGATGAGTATAAAGTTGTGTTTACAGCACAGTGGTGTTTGTGTCATAGTTAGAATTATTATTGCTGTGATAAAGCACCATGATTGAAAGCAAATCAAAGAGGAAAATGATTTTTTGACTTACACTATCATATTGCTGTTCATCATCTAAGAAGTTAGCACAAGAATTCAAACATCAAGCAGGGCAGAAACCTGGAGCAAGAGCTGACACAGAGGCCTTGGAGGAGTGCTTCTTACTGGCTTGCTTCACATAGCTTGCTCAGCATATTCTCTTGTAGAACCCAGGACTACAAGCCCAGCGATGGCACTACCCATTAATGGGCACCAATGGGCTGAGCCCTCCCCCACTGATCAACAATTGAGAAAATGCCTTAGAGCTGGATCTCATGGAGGCATCTCCTCAACTGACCCTTCCTTCCTCTCTAATGACTCTACCTTGTGTCAAGTTGACACACAAAACCAGCCAGTACAGTCTGTTATTTGTGCACTAGCTTACAAACAATATACACCTCTTAATTTAAAAGCATTTTATTGCTAAAAACAATGAACCAATTATCTGAACTTACAGGCTGGTAACTGTTTAACTGTGGAGGTTTTGTCAGGATGTTGCTACTCCTGACTCATTACAGTGGTGGCTGCTAAAGGTTGAGAGTCACGGTCGCATTTTTTGTAAAACACATATTCATGAAGGTTATCCTATTGATTGACTTTTTGTTTCACAAAATCTAAATCTATATAGCTAGTGATGATATTTGATAGCATCTCATAAGTTACTATTTTATCATGGGTATAACACATCTGCAGCTCTCGTCACAATCAGGAAACCAAATTTAAGGAAGTACATGAACTGTTAATAGTCCCTGTGAGAAAACTGATTTACCTTCAGTTAAAAACTAAGTATGAATGGGTACTCCATAATGAAGCCACTTACCAAGCTACTGTCATAAAAATAATTAGTAAAGTTTTCTGTAATAGTAACTTTATAAATTACTAAAGGAAATTCAGTGTATTGAATTTTTTTAAAAAAATTAAACAATATATGTATTTATATTTTTATTAATTAATTTAGTTTTTCAAATTACACCTCAAAATTCCTTTCCCTCCTCCTCTTCAGGTCCCACTCCCACTCATCCCCATTTCTGTCCTCTCTTTCTCCTCAGATGAGGGGAGCCCCTACATATCAAACCCCCTCAGTTCATCAGTCACATGAGGGCTAAGAGCTTCCTCTTCTAAAAGGGTTTGATATGGCTACCCAGCTAGGGTAAGGTGTTCCACTAACTAGCAATAGGGTCCATGACTCACTGCTGGGTGGAGTTTTTCATTGATACTTATGCTAGGTTCCTGACTATTTGGATTTGTGGGTTGTAGGATGATGGTCCTATGCTATATGATTAATATCCACTTATAAAAGAGAGTGCATATCATGTGTATCTTTCTGGGACTGAGTTAGCTCATTTAGGATGAGCCTTTTAGATCCATCCATTTGGTTGCAAATTTCATGATTTCCTTGTTTCTGATAGCTGAGTAGTGTTTCATTATATAAATATAGGACAGTTTTTTTTTTTTAAGTTCATTCTTCAGTTGAAGGACATCTGGTTATTTCCAGTTTCTGGCTATTACAAATAAAGCTGCTATAAACATAGTTGAGGAAATATCTTTTTGGTTTAGTGGAGTATCTTTTGGATATATGGAAAGGAATGGTATGACTGGGTCTTGAGGTAGAACTATTCCCAATTTTGTAAGATAGGGCCAGATTGATTTCCAAAGTGGCTGTATGTTTGCACTCCTACCAGCAATGGAAGAGTGTTCCTCTTTCTCCACATCCTTGCCAGCATGTGCTCTCTCTTGAGTTTTTGATCTTAGCCTTCTGACAGATGTGAGATGGTAGTTCAGAGTTGCATTTATCTGATGACCAATGATGTTGAGCATTTCTTCAAGTGCCTCTCAGTCTTTAGAGATTCCTCTTTTATGAATTCTCAGTTAGTTCTGTACCCCATATTTTGACTGAGCTACTTGGTTTTTTGGTGTTTAATTTCTTGAGTTCTTTATAAATTTCGGATATTAGCCCTCTGTCAGATGTGGGGTTGGTGAAGATCTTTTCCCAATCTGTAGGCTGCCATTTTGCTCTAATGACAGTGTCTTTTACCTTACAGAAGCTTGTCAGTTTCATTTGGTCCCATTTATTGATTGTTGGTCTTAGGGCCTGAACTATTGGTGTTTTGTTCAGGATGTTGTCACCTGTGGCAATGAGTTTGAGGGTTTTCCCCACTTTCTCTTCTATTAGATTAAGTGTGTCTGGTTTTCTGTTGAGGTCTTTGATCCACTTGGACTTAAGTTTTGTGCAGGGTGATAGATATGGATCTATTTGCATTCTTCTACATGTTGACATCCAGTTAGACCAGCACCATTTGTTGAAGATGCTTTCCTTTTTCCATTGCATAGTCTTGGCTTCTTTATCAAAAATTAAGTGACAATAAGTGTGAATTTATTTCTGGGTCTTCAATTTAATTCCATTGATCAACAGGTCTGTTTCTATGCCAGTACCATACTGTTTTTATTACTATTGCTCTGTAGTACAGCTTGAAATCAGGGATGGTGAGACCTCCTGGTGTTCTTTTATTGTACAAGATTGATTTAGCTATTCTGTGTATTTTTTTCCATATGAAATGGAGAATTGTTCTTTCAAAGTTTGTAAAGAATTGTGTTGGTATTTTGATAGGAATTGCATTGAGTCTTTATATTGCTTTCAGTATGATGGCCATTTTTTATTATGTTCATCCTACCTATCCATGAGCATGGGAGATCTTTCCATCTTCTGATATCTTCTTCAATTTCTTTCCTCAGGGACTTGAAGTTCTTATCATACAGGTCTTTCATTTGCTTAGTTAGAGTTACCCTGGGCATTTTATATTATTTGTGGCTATTGTGAAGGGTATTGATTCCCTAATTTCTTTTTCAGTGCATTTATCTTTTGTGTAAAGAAGGACTACTGATTTTTTAAAAAATTAATTTTGTATTCAGTCACCTTGCTGAAGGTGTTTATCAGCTGTAGGAGCTCTCAGGTGTAATTTTTATATTTTTAAATTTTTATTTATGTGTATTGGTGATTTACCTTCATGAATGTCTTTGTACCATACGTGTGCCTAGTGCCTACAGAGGCTAAAAGAGCGTTTCTGGTAACACAGCATTAGAGTTACAGAAAGTTTTGAGCTGCCACATGGGTACTAGGAACTTTGGCCCTTTGCAAAATCCCTGAGATATCACTTTAACCGCAAATTAAATATTTTAAAATTTAGCATAGCTGAAGAAATGCCCCAATTTCTTTACAGAAAAATTGTTAAGAAAACCAGATAGCTAAAACCCACTCCTGACTTCAAGCTCAGAGATACCTCTTTTGTAGCTAATTCCCAATAAAGTAAAAGATCTCCTTTGTGCTGCCCATGTGAAAACATGTACCAATCAATTCGGGCTTCCCTGATATTTCCAGGTCTCTTGGTGTTTTTTCTGCCTCTGCAATGACTTCTTCCACTGAAGACTTGGACCTTTCCAAGGCATCCATGAAGCCTAGGATCATCTCCTTGTAAACTCTTGCTAATGTTTCTGTTTTTATCAGTTCCAATGAATCTCAGGTGTCTTCGTTAGAAAATCAATGTTGATTGTGATACAGCCTTACAAATAGATTACTCAAATAATAAGGTTTGGAAGTCTGAAAGACTCTCTGATGTGTGGGCTGTAGAATAGATGCTGTCAGTGGCTTATAAACTGCATTAACATCCTAGCCCACCTCTATCTGAGCTCTTGGGTGACAAAGTGTGTTGCCAGTGAGCAGCAAAACTTTGAAATGAATATTTTGAAGCAGTAGGTCTCAACATGTGCTTCAAATATCCACCAAACTATATTATTTAAATTTTTTTTACTTTTTTAATTAATTGGTTTATTTTACATTCCAATCACCATTTTTGTCCCTCCTCCCAGTCCCACCCTCCCACCACTTGCCCCCACTGGGTACCAGCCCACTGTGGGATATCAAATCATATCAGGACTAATTGCCTCCCCTTCTACTGAGGCCAGACAAGGCAGCTCTGCAAGGAAAATAAGATCTAGAGGGGGGCCAAGTCAGAGATAATCCCTGTTCCAATTGATAGGGGATCCACTTGAGTACCAAATAGTCTATCCACTTCATATGTGTAATGTCCTAGGACCAGACAATGCATGTTCTTTGGTTTTTGGTTTAGTCTCTATGAGCTTCCTTGTGACCCAGTTAATTGGCTATGGGGGTCTCCTTTTGGCGTCCTTGATCTCTCCACCTCCCTGAAACCTTCCCCTGACTCATCCTCAAGACTCCCTGATTTTTTGCCCAAAGTTTGGCTGTGACTCTCTGCATCTGTTTCCATTTTCTGCTGGATAAAGCTTCTGGGATGGCAGTATTGTTGGGTTCCTGTCTGAATCCCTCTCTTTATCCACCTCCAATGTCCATTTTATTTCCTCTACTTAAAAGGATTCAAGGATCATCCCTTATGCCCTTCTTGTTACTTAGTCTCTTTGGGTCTGTGTATTGTAGCATGGTTGTCCTGTACTTAATGGCTAATATCTACTTATGAATGAGTAAATACCATGGGTGTCTTTTTGGGTATGTGTTAGCTCATTCATGATGATCTTTTCCATCCATTTGACTGCAAATTTCATGATATCCTTCTGATAGCAGAGTGAGTATTCCATTGTGTAGATGTACCACAATTTCTTTATCCATTTCTTGGTTGAAGGACATCAGGGTTGTTTCCAGTTTCTGGATATTATGAATAAAGCTTCTATGAACATAGCTGAGGAAATATCCTTGTGATTTGATGATGCATATTTGTGGTATATGCCCAGGAGTGGTATAGCTGGGTCTTGAGGTAGAACTATTCCCAATTTTCTTAGCACCAGATTGATGTACAAGTTTGCACTCCCATCATCAATGGAGGAGTGTTCCCATTTTTCCACATCACATCATTGCCAACATGTTCAGTCACTTGAGTTTTTGATCTTATCCATTCTGACAGGTGTAAGATGGAATCTCAGAGTCCTATTGATTTGCATTTCCCTTATGACTAAGGATGTTGAGCATTTCTTTAAGTGCTTCTCAGCAGTTAGAGATTCCTCTGTAGTGAATTCTCAGCTTAGCTCTATACTCCATATTTTAATTAGATTATTTGACTTTTTGGTATTTAATTTATTGAGTTCCTTATGTATTATGGATATGAGTCCTATGTCTGATGTAGGGTTAGTGAAGATCTTTTCCCAATCTGTAGGCTGTCGTTTTGTTCTATTGACAGTGTCTTTGGCCTTACAGAAGCTTTTCAGTTTCATAAGGTCCCATTTATTAATTGTTGATCTTAGTACCTGTACAATTGGTGTTGTTCAGGAAGTTGTCTCCTGTGCAAATCAGTCCAAGGCTTTTCCTCACTGTCTCTAGGACTCTAGGGTTTTCTAAATAACAAAGTAATAGTGGCTTCCACTTAAAGTCACTAACTGCATTGGCTCTTAATAAGAAAGTCAGTCTTTTGAAGCTTTGAAATCAGGTGTTGACTTGTCATTCCAAGTTGTACAAGTCCTAGGTAGCTTCTTCTAATATAAAGCTATCTCATCCACATTGAGCAGCTATTGTTTATGATAACAACCTTCATTGACTGTCTGAGCTACATATTCTGTATCATGTGTTATAGCTTTTACATCAGCTCCTGTTGTTTCCCCTGCACATTTATGTACAGATCTTTTATAATCTTCCAATTGTATTTATGATGTCCTGGCCTCACTTATTTCCAGACCCAAGTCCAGAGCAGAGTTGGAAGATCCTGGCTGTCTACCACTGCATCACTCCCAAGCATGTCTTTGGTGCTATTTAATCAACTAAGGGCCATTTGGTGCTTCTGGCAAAGTGGGATGTGTTCACTTTAAGGTAATGTGTCACAGCATCATTTTTCTGTACAGAGGATAAGATCAAGAGAAAAATAATGAAACCAACTATCTACTGAGAATATCCTCAACCCATTCCACTCCCAGGGCTTCATGTGAGCCCTTCCCTTCACTATCCTAAGCTGAGGCTGGATCAACCCACTTAGCACTGAGCTGATTATGAATGATCATAATGGAGAAAAAGAGTGTAAGGAGCAGATGAAGACTTGAGTGAATGAAACACGGAATGAATGTGTATTTTGACATGAACACAGCCATATTGAGGACTTCCAAAGCCTTGGACCCATGGGGCAATTTGGAAAACAAATACCTGTGGACCAGGCCCTAGAGAAATAGCAAAGCTTTTCTTGGGAGTACAAGTATGATTGTTTATGAGCAATTTATCTGTTTGTAAAGACTGGCAACTGAAGCTTCCTCCTACAGGATGTTTACAGCCTGGGGATGTTCTTCTATAGATATCTCCAACCCAGACTACCCAACCCCTAGCACTGTGCTGTACCTAACACATACACTGAGATTCTGGGGTTTCAAGGTAGTGGTTAGAGAGCTCCACATGATCCAAACTTCACTCTACACGCATCTGTGTGTTTTTCTTCATTCCCTTGCTCCCCTAACCAGATTTCCAGGACCAAGCCTTGTGGGTCATGGCAAAAGAGAAGTGACAATTGGGTTAAGGAAAAAACAAACAAACAAACAAACAAAACACTGTGGTACTACTCCTGAGGAAGGAGTAATATCAAAGCTTCAGGCACAGACAGGGTCTGCCTGTGATCAGGGGCAGTAGAGGCACCAGAAAGTGTTCTGAGCACATTATCTAGGTTTGTTGGAGGGGTAACACAGGTATATACCCTCACTAAGTTTCATCTGCACACATGAAATGGAACATCCACCCTATGTTAACAATAGTTCACTCCTGGTGAGTTCACAAAAGCCAGGTATGTGTTCCAAACAGAGGGAAGAGTACCAGAGTTCCAGTGGGGCTCCCTGAGTGGAGCAGCAGGAACAGATCATACTCTGATATTCATCTTCTCCTCAGCTTGATCATGGGTCCAACATACACCATGCTCACACATGCCAGGGTGAGATATGCTATAATACCCCTTCCCTGCTCAGACATCCCCCAGTGCTCCATGTTTCTAGAAGAGGCAAGACTTGTTATGTATCAGAGTCATTCTCTCTGCCTGGGGTACTAGACAGAACCTCTTGATTTTTAGGATCTCAAAAGCCACCTTCCACAAGTGACCATTGGTACTCATCTGCCTTTCACTGTCTTTCTCTCTCATTTCCAGCAAGCAGAGAACTTAGTCCCTGAACTTTAGTCATTCTCACCAGAACACAGCCTAGTGCTTGATGGGTTTCAGGACATAGTCATGAGTTGCTAGAAAAAGGGTCAATCTGAAGGACTATCTGGCCTAACAGTACAAGCACAAAATCCAAAGATTTAACACACATGTGTACCAAGGAACATAAGCTATATGGTAAGAATTATTTCTATGTGGTGAAATAATATTTTATATGCTAAGTTATAAAAAGATAATTGAAAAGTTTCACCTAATTCTTAATATATATATATATATAAAATGTTTATTTATTACTTCAAGTTACATATCCATCACAGTTCCTCCCTCCACACCTCCCGGCCACACCCTACCACCTTCTCCCAGAACTCATAATTCTTTTCTTGAATAATTAGGCCACAGTAATGAAAATCATAAGGTACAACGTACATTCCCAATGTCCAGTGCATGCATATTTGGCAACTGATATTAACATTCTATTATCTCTCTCTCTCAATGAGTTTTAAGTTCTATACCTAACTCATTTTCCATCCTAACTTGCATTGCCAACTTAAAAACATCTTTTTAGACCTAGAACATCCTTTTAATTCCTAAACAGCTTAAAATTTAACTGTGAGACTATAACTATCTAGTCTTCAACCACATCAGAGACCTGAGAAGGATATATTTATCTGATTATACAGGAAGTGCAGAGCCAGCAGCTTCCAAAACAAGGCAGGGTAGGCAAGTCCTTCATACTTCCTTCTTAATTCCTTTTTAATATGTCTACTAGAAAAAAATTAAACGATATACTCTGTACAGGTTCATAACATTTCTGTACTGGGCTGTGTGCGCTAATGTCATATACAGGGCTCAGTCACTTTACCCTCTAGAGGGTCAAGCCCAGGGAGAAGCTCTAGGAAATTCATTTATTGACCCTCCTGACTAATGCCAGAGAGTTATGTAAAGAGAATCCTTTGCCCTTTTCCAAAATAAAGGTTAATTCAGTGTATTTGGCAAAGAAGATCCCCAGGAAAGGGCACCTCTTGCTTCTGGATACTCTGAAATAACAACATCCTTGAACTGAGAATATCCAGTTCTTGACATAGTGGATGCCCCTGACCTGCAAAGACCTCAGGGAGCCAAACTGTTTTTTTTCTCTCTCTCTCTTTAGTAGAACTAGAGCTCAAGACTATATGCTTTCCAGAGCCAGAAGGATGATGAGTCCTTTGTGGAGATAAAGGTGGCATGGACAAAGGAGCTCTCAGCAGCAAGTTTTAATGGAGAAGGGAATGGAGAGAACCAAGTAGCAATGGAAAGGAGAAGAGACTGTGGCTGAGGAAAGGAGAACTCAGGGATGGAAGAAAGGGAACATCAGAGGAGCAGAGCAGTCTGGGAAAAGGAGGACCCAGGGGTGGGGAAAGGCAGGGAAGAGTGAGGAGGACCTGGACAACATGGTTCTTCAGTTTAAAAAGCCAGGAAACAGACCAGGGCACTCTAAACCACTTCTTCTCTGCTCTACCACAGCTCCAACTCTATTCAACCATGCCCAGCTTGCTGAGCCCCTCAGTGCCCCTGTTGGCTGCTTTGGCCCTGACATTGGCTCTGGCTGTGAGCCCTGCAGCCAGTACTAATACTGAGGCCAAGCAGGTGGCAGTAGGTAGTGTGGAGCCTGCCAACCCAAATGATAAGGAGGTACAGAAAGTGGTGGACTTGGCTGTTAGAACCTACAATGAGATGAACAATGACATGTTCCTTAGCAAGCCAATACGAGTGATGAGTGCAGGCAAGCAGGTGGGTGCCTGGGCCAAGAAATAGTTGGATGGGTTTGTCCTTTAGAGGTTTATCTGGTGTCCCCCATCACTCCTTTATTTCTGTATGCTGCTTCAACCTCTGTGTGCCTCCAAGGAATGGTAGTCTTCATTGCATGTTATACAAATTGAACCATTATATGAATATATTCCTGTTTGCTGCTTAAACCATAAAACCATATTCTAAGCAAATTTCTGCAGCTCTACAACCCTTCATGAGAGTGTTCAGGATTATCCCCCTCTAGATTAGTTATAAATACAGCTGGAGATTTTTTGGATGATTATCTAGTACATCCATTCTGTTTCCTAGTTCCAGTTGGCCAGAAGTACAAAGGCTGTCTGAATCAGGGTGTGATTCTGCCATGCTTAGCTACCTACCGCCAACTCTTTGTGGTCATTGTGAAATGCTATCTAAATGGCTACATGGAAAGAAAAATAGACTCCATAGGTATCTTTTCTTTAACATGTTTAAAAGAAAGTTTAAAGATTTAAATTTATTTATGTCTATGTCTGTATGCCCTGTGTGTATGTGTGTTTGTGTGTGTGTGTGTGTGTGTGTGTGTGTGTGAGAGAGAGAGAGAGAGAGAGAAAACACCTGTTAAGGCCAGAAGAAAGCATGAGTTATAAGTGGTTGTGAGCTGCTTTACTGGGTGATGGGAACCCAATTTTAGTTCTCCAGAAGAGCAGAATGTATTTCTGAGCTCTCTGTTTCCAGCCCTGATCTCTCTCTCTCTCTCTCTCTCTCTCTCTCTCTCTCTCTCTCTCTCTCTCTCTTTCTTTCTCTCTCTCTCTCTCTCTCTCTCACACACACACACACACACACACACACAAACACACACCTCTTATGTTGCTATAAGGACAGTTTTTCAGAGTAGCCACAAAAGTAGCACATAACTTCCATGGAGCTCCTACACCCCATTTTTACATTCAGCCATGCTTGGTCCATTCTTTACAGTCTCTCAAGGGTATGTGCATTGGAGTGTGTGATTATATACATTTTAATGCATTTAGACTTTAGACTTTTTTACCTGTTAGTGAGACACTTTGCCCTAGTGGTGTTGCCATGTAGGCTCCTAGTACACGAGGAAGCTCTTAGCCCTCATATGACTCTGAATTGGGGGTGGGGACTGATATGTAGGGACACCCCACTCCGGAGGAGTAGGATACGAGGGCGAGGAGGTAGAGGGTGGGAGGGTGGGACTGGGAGGTGTGGAAAGAAGGCACTGTGATGGAGATGCAACTTGAAGTAATAAATAAACATAAAAAAAGAACTGACTACATGACAGGAACTGGGAAACTGTCATCAGTACCCTGTTAAAAAAAAGAAAGTAAATACTTCCTTCAGTAAGGGCATTCTGTACATGTGAAGGTTACAGTCAGAAAATCAGGAATCAACAGACACACTCAGTTACCTTGCTTGCAGACTCATTCAGTTTGCTGATGTGCAAAAATGAACATCCCCAGCTTAGGCTGATATCTTTATTTGTAATCCTCAGTATCCTTTCCTGTCACAGCCTCTATTCACCTTGTCTAACCTTGGAATTATGGAAGAATCTGTTCATCTATAGCAACCAATCATGTTATGTTCAATGAGATCTTGCTCGACCATATACTCTGTGCACAATGATATGGCCAAGTGACACTGTAGCTATTTTAGCTTGTACAAGTGCTTTATAGTTCTCCATAGTGTAATACTATGGGAACACGTTTCTCAGAAGGAGTACCTATCTATAAGGAACACATGATTGTGTCAACTGATGTAAATCTGGTTGCTCTAATGTTTCCTCAACTAGTGGCCAGACAGGTGCCTTCCTAAGTCCACTAAGAAAGTGCCTTCAAACTGTCATTATAAGACTTACTTTCCTCTACATGGTGGCCCTGAGTATCCTGAGGAGCAAACCTGGGGATGGTGCCATTATCCTGAGATGGGAATACCATGACCAACACCATGGACATTGACCCCCCTGTACATAGAGGACCTCCCTGAACTCTGCCTCTGCAGTATGGAGTGAGTCCTCATCAAATAGAAGAGAGACCAAGATGAGAAGAGGTCAGAGTCAGCATCAAAACCTGCTTCCAAGATCAGCTTGAAAGGAAGGCTGGGATTATATGGGATAGATAGTGTTTAATTTCAGTCATAAAAATACAACCACAATATGGTCAACACATAATATGTGTAAATCTCATTTCTTCTCCCTTTTGAAAACTCAGATGACTCAAGATCAGCCCCACTTTTCCTGCTGCAGCAATCAGCTAATATCACAAAATTTGGACATGTTATGTCCTTCCCAGGTGTCATGCTTCTTGTTGGACCATTTAATTGTATGATGCCAATTTGGAAGAAAATGTAGAATTTATAGGCCATGGAGTCTGTGGGACTAGTTTTATAGGAGAGAAATCCAGGAACAGAAGCCTCAAGAACATTGCTCCTGGTCCTTCAATTAAGAATCAGAGCCCTATTTCCAGGTACCCCCCCTCCTGATTCTCTATTTTCCTGGCATGTTTCATCAGGGATGCCTGGTGCAGGGAAAGGGTCAAACTCACTTGTAATTACAAACAAATAGAAGGCATGCAAGTGTTTTGCACACTTAAAAATATTGTCATAGGCAATCACACTAAAAGATGGACTGTTAGAGCCATGTTCTTTTGGGCCCAAAGCATCTTCTTGTGGAAAACATCCCACATTACTCTGCTGGTAAATGTGGAGAAAGGTTTTGTGATGAGTCTCCTGCTGTGGTGAGTATGAGGATGCAGCTAAAGGTGACCTGTCAGCCTGAGGCTGTCCGAAAGTATATACCACTGTCACTAACTCTGGAGTAGGGCAGCTCTGTTGAGTTAGTTTATGTACCATCTAGAACTTTCTTTTGTGCTCAGAGCAACCCTGGGAAGTGGCTATCACACCCGGCTATCTCCCAAGAACTCTGTTCTTCACTTCGTGAGCTCACAGAAGCAGCTGTCAGTCCCTGGCTTCTGTCTTCCGTATGCTGCTTTTCCTCTTCCTCAGAAATCTAAGGCACCCTCTCAAGAGAGTTGCTTGGAAGGAAATGACTTGCAATCCAGGCCTGTGGATACCCTGTTGAGAGTGTAGGTATCTAGTGTGTTTATGTTCTCTGGTGGATAGTTTTGGCAGCTTATGGATACAGCTATGAACACAGTATCTCTGTTATGTAAACTATCTGTATGCATATGAACTTAACTGGAGAGATATATGTAATCCTGCTCTTTTTACTATAGGTCGGGGCTGGGAAGAACTTCTACTTGAAAATAGAGCTAGGCCAAACCACATGTAAGAAACCCCAGTCTGATATAACTGACTGTCCCTTCGATGAACAGTCTGATCAGCAGAAGGTATGCACATGGAATAAAACATGCAAGATCAGGAGTTACCATGGAGGCAGGGGTGTGTGAAAACATGTTGGTTTATGTGTGGATGTAGATCTGGAGGGGTTTGTGCACAGTTGTGTAAGTGTATGAGGAAAGATGTGTGTGTGTGTGTGTGTGTAAATTTGCACATGCCTATGTGCCAGGGAGTGTGATGATTTATGAATAGGTGCATATGGATGATGTGATGTCAGTTTATGCTGACAAGGAGCTATGATGTAGTGTGGTACAGGAGTGGGTATATTTGGCCATAATGTGAATTCCAATTGCTCAGTGAGTTTACCCTGGAAATTGGAACACTAGCTATTTTGGGAATGTTGCCTGCTGGAATGATAGAGTCAGCTGCAGGAGTAGTTCCTGGAAGGAAGCAACTTTGCTCAATCTGAGTCTGAGCACGTTGTCCAGGTCATATTCAAGGAACAATGGCTCTGTAGGTGATATGCTCCAATGCTGTCCCTTATGCTCCTAGCCTCTCCAGAGATGAGGCTGGTTCTTGAAGTACTATGGTTCTGAGGACAGCTGCCTTCCTCTTGTTACACCTCCCCACATCCTGCCATTTCCAGAAGTGTTTTTCATAACCCTGATTCTTCCACCCATGACCCCCTTAGCTGTGGTCCAGGTCCTGGAGGTAGAGGAACTCAGAGACCACACAGAGCCTTATTTTCTGAACTGGTATCTGGGGATTATGTGCCTCTTTAACAAGCTGCTCCTTCAAAAGTTGTGCTAGGGAAGGAGGATGCAGGATTCCATTAACCACTAGGGTGAGGGGCATGTGCCTTTTGAAAGACTGTCTGCAAGGAGAGAAATAATGAATGGACTCTCCAGAGTCAGGCTGAGCACCTTGGAACTTAGCAGAGCTTATAGGGAGGAGTGAGGGGCCTCATTTACACCATTACATCCCACTCCACTCTAACATCTCAGGTGGAGTACCTTTCCTTTGAGCTATAACCTACACTGACTGCCCCTTTATCTCCCCTTTTGTAAAAAGCAATCTGCTATTTCGTGATCAACACTGTGCCCAGTTCGAGCCAGATATCCGTGTCCAACATCAGCTGTCACAGTGCCTGAGGATCTATGTAAGGCTATACTGTGTTGATTTCCCCTTACTCCATCATCTCTAGTTTCTCTTTCCTCAGATTGGGATCTCAGTCTCAGAGGATGTCTCTTCTGAATGCTCGCACCAAGAAATCAGCCAAGCAGGATGCTGCAGACAGGCCCTGCACACCTCAGTGGCTGTTCCCCTTTCCTTTCTTCGACTTGCTTTTCAAATGCACCACTGTGGAGCCCTCTGTTTATCTTTTCCTCAATAAAAACATCACCAGCTCCTTCTGAGTTGTTGCTGTCCCAAGGCAAGTGGAGAAAGAGAACAGAGCCCTGAGGAGGAGCATCACTCACATGTGCATATCACAGCAAACACTACCTACTTGTAGGACACTTATCCTGTACTATATGGCTAAAATCCAATTATAAGTGAATAGATGCCATGCACATCTTTCTGAGTCTGGGATAACTCACTCAGGATGAGTTTTTCTAGTTCCATCCATTTGGCACCAAATTGCATGATTTCCTTGTTTCTGATGGCTGAGTAGTATTCCATTGTGTAAATGTACCACAGCTTTTTTATCCATTCGTCAGTTGAGGGACATCTGCGTTGTTTCCAGTTTCTAGCTATAACAAATAAAACTGCTATGAACATCCTTGAGGAGATGTCCTTATGGTTTGGTAAGGAATCGTTTGGATGTATACCCAGGAGTGGTATGGCTGGATTTTGAGGTAGAGCTATTTCAAGTTTTCTAAGATATCACCAGACTAGTTTCCATAGTGGTTGCACAAGCCTGCACTCCCACCAGCAATGGAGGAGTGTTCCCCTTTCTCCATAACCTCACCAGCATGTGCTGTTATTTGAGTTTTTGATCCTAGCCATTCTGACAGGTGTGAGATGGAATCTCAGAGTCATCTTGAGTTGCATTTCTCTGATGATTAAGGATGCTGAGCATTTCTTCAAGTGTCTCTCAGCCATTAGGGATTCCTCCTTTGTGAATTCTCTGTTTAGCTCTGTTCCCCATTTTTTTTGAAACTCTGCTTGTTTAATACAAAAACTTGTAAACCAAATGACATGTTAATGTGTGAAATGTCTCAAGATTTTACTCTGACAATTTCAGTTTTTTCTCAGCACAGGCCTCAAGAGACATAAAATGCCACGTAAGATTCAAGCGTTCAACAATCAGTAAAACATCTGTGTCAGCAATATAATACATTACAAATTTTAACATTCTTTAAAAGGAGGGGGGGCATTGTGTCTATACTGATTGGCAAAGATTTTTCTTTTTCAGTAATACATAAAATAGAACCTCTTACAATAAATTGTATCTTAGGATTCCATAAGATCAGGTAAATTTTTCTCTTGCTTTAGAAATTTCAGCCCCAAAATAATAACCTGTGTCCCATTTTACAGAGGCTATTGGAAACTCAAAAATGTATGTCCCAAATGTCATTTAAAAAAAAACCCACGAAGATACTGTTACTCAAATTTTCTGTTTTCCAATGGGCCCCTTTCAAATACACAACTTGCCTAAGGTAAGTGAAATGAAAAAAGTACCCAAGTTTAACCATGATGAACGTAATACACTAAGATACGCGATGTAACGCATACATAAAGCTATGTACTCCGGAGCTGTGAGGTTATAGCTTGAAGCAAGAGACTGTCTCACTGTGATCCGTGAACAGTACAATAAACATACCATTTTGTCTTTGTTTTTGCGGTAAGATGTAGAAGGAATTACTGCTACTTTAGCACTGACAGCTCTCTGAAGGTAGAGGATTCATCACAGGCATTACAATGATGCAGGGTAAAGTCACTCGCGCGTTCTCTTTTCCCCAGGGGAAGAAGACCTCAAAGGGGAGTCGCTGATCCACCTGGAACTGTAACCACCCGCTGTGGGTGAATCAAAAGTAGTTGCTTGGAGCCGGGCGTGGTGGCGCACGCCTTTAATCCCAGCACTTGGGAGGCAGAGGCAGGCGGATCTCTGTGAGTTCGAGGCCAGCCTGGTCTACAAAGCAAGTCCAGGACAGCCAGGGCTGTTACACAGAGAAACCCTGTCTCGAAAAACCAAAAAAAAAAAAAAAAAAAAAAGTAGTTGCTGGTCGCCATTTTGGCATCTTCCCCCAGCCGGCTGGGCACATAGGTGAAAGAAACTACAGGGCATATGTGAATCATGGGCTCGGGCTGCTGCAGCTGAACTCTGAACTCTCCCCTCCTTCCTCTACTGTTCCCCATTTTTTTGATTGGATTATTTGGTTTCTTGCACTAAATCTAATAGAAGAGAAAGTGGGGAAAACCCTCGAATTCATCGGCACAGGTGACAACTTCCTGAACAGAACACCAACAGCTCAGGATCTAAGACCAACAGTCAATAAATAGGACCTTATGAAACTGAAAAGCTTCTGTAAGGCAAAAGACACTGTCATTCGAACAAAACGGCAACCTACAAATTGGGAAAAAATCTTCACCAACCCCACATTTGACAGAGGGCTTATATCCAAAATTTACAAAGAACTCAAGAAATTAAATGCTCTGTAGGTTTTTACACACTCCCTAAAAGTCTCAGGTTATGAGAATCTAAACTTCTGGCTTTGGAGAAAGATGTTTGTATTCATAGGTCCACTGGGTGGCAGCCTCCTCTCGGTCATCCTAAAGCCTGCCTTTCAGGACAGCCCCAGGTGCCCCAAGACTGAGTTGCATGAGAGATGGCTTCTTTCTCATGTAGAACTTCTTAATATCCTACGGGCTGATATCCTTATTTCAGTGAGAAACTGATGGTGATGATTTCTTACACTTGGTAAGTTTTTCTTTAAAGCCCACAATATAAGTTCAGTCATCAACCTGAGGGGAATTAGTAGATTAAAAGTCATACATGCTTAGGCGGGTAATCCTGAAATTTTACACCCTCTTAAGTCATGGAGAACAAGACTATTAAGTATGACCATTCATAACTTCAAAAAAGAAAACCAAAAGAATTAAAGTATCAAATCTGAACCCTAGGGCACGACCTGAGTAATTCTCAAGTTAATATGACCTCCAAACTGCCCAGTCTGTGAGTTTGTGACTATGCACACACTCAACAAGACTTCATTAAAACAACAACAACACTACCACCGCCAAAAACAACATCAAAATAAAAATCTTAAAGATCTTCTTTCTTTTTATAATGGCATTCAAAATTCCAAAGAAATAACACACTGCTAAGCCTGTCTATAGATTCTTACATATGCCCAAGGCATAGAACTTCCAGCAGGCTACTTCTCTTCTGAGATCTTCACAGCTACAACTGAACAGGTAGGTACAGGCACAGCAAAGGCCAGGGACTTACTCTTGTTTCTGGACAACAACAGCCTGTGTTTTAGCCCTCCTATAGACCTTTCCCAAATTAATATTGAAAAATACTACTGGCAGTCTTACTTTAAGTTGGGTCATTTCTGGTGAAATGTCAGTAGGAGATGCTTATAAATTGCATTCAAAAGTAACTAAAGAAATTGCTTTTCTCTAGCATTATTGATAATAAAGTAAGATTTGAATGTAACATTTCAAAATCATTAATTTTAGTTTTAGCATGATTGATCTGAGCTCATTCTCTCTGACAGTATTAGACAGAGAAATGAAAGTCTGATTAATAGCAATCTTTTTGACAATAAATCTTCTTAAGACTTCAAGAAAGATACATATTTGTTTGGTTTCCACAGAAGAAAATATACAGTCATGGAATTTACAAGAAGCCTTAGTTTTTAAGATCACACAGCCCTAGCACACATATGTACATATGATGTATATGATACATATTTTATCCACATATATCATATCATACACATACATATAGGATGATATGTCTCTTTTATGCCACTAAAGTTCTTAATAACATAAAGTTTGGGATAATTGCCACTGACTATGACCACAAAGACTGCTCTTGGCTAAAGATTTGTCTGAAAGCATCATCCCTAGGCACTTGTACCTCTCAGGCTTATTCACAATTGGGGCCTTTCCACAGTGGCCAGGGAAAGGGTCAAACCTGGTACAGCCACATATTAGATGAGGCCATTTCCTCCACAGCATAGTTAGCAAGTGCAGTGGTGGCCAGCAGTTGAACTCTGTGCCCAAACGTGTTTCCTCCTTATGTAAACCGTCTGCTTTAGCAACCTAGTGTTTAAGGGAGTGGCAGTGGCATGAGGCTTGAAAAGCCAGTATGTGAAGTACTGAGTCCTGGTTAGCTGAGCACAGGAAATAAGAAGGTTGTAGGTATGGGGATACAGAAACTATGTATGGAGTTCATCCAGATAAAAGAGTGCATACGAGGTGAATAAATGCAGATAGGATTGCTGAATACCGGACCCACTTGTCAGAGAATGTTCAAAATGATGTAGAGCAGGAATATGTTGGTTGCCTCCGTATTTGAACTGTTTTTCTTTTACTTTTCAAATCTAAATTGTACTATAAAAGACAGCTCATTTGCATCTTAGCAAGAGGATCTTGGACTGCATAAAACCCCAGACAGTTGCTCTGGGAACATGGAAAAGTGAAAAAGAAGCCTACTGGAGCAACTTGAATATGAATGGTGTGTCTGATGGGCTCTCAGAAGAGACATGACCAATCCTTTGTCCAGTGTTTCCAAATCTATCCAAATTATGGTCCAGAGGACAAGTTTACTTTTCAAAATTAATCACTTATTTCTGAAAGCGTATAAAGCAAATTCCTACTTCTTGACCTCTCCAAGACTACTTGACTCCAGTCTAGACCCTCCACTGCTTCCTGTTGCACTCCACTAGGAATATGAAAATTCTGAGGGCCTGGGCCTTCTTAGCTGTGGAAGGTGATAATCTTGATTTTAAGTTCAAGTGTGTCCCTAGTGTATCTATCTGAGGGCTTCAACAAGCTTGCACTGACATTCTGGGTCTCTGAGTAGAGTGTGACTTTCAAGAAACAGGTCTCACAGGGTTGGTCAGATGTGGGAAGTATGAAAACATCCTGCATAGGGAGACTCAGGCTGTGCAGGTCAGTGAGAAGGTGGTTGGTATTTTGTAATATCTGCCATGAAATAAGGAAATTGATCTTAAAATCCCTTCCTCATGTTCACCTACTTAAAAATGTACTTATTCTCCTGAGATTTCAAAAATTATTTACCAAGTGAATGAGACACTGGATAAACAGGTTGTTTTTCCGTATGTCAGGAAATATATTTGCTGAAGGTAATAGAGCTAAGGCATAACCTCCGATCACACCCCTCCTGACTCCAGAGAGTTGTCCTTTGATTGGTCTGCACTGGTAGCTGGGCAAGATGTTTAAAGCTCCCAGTATCCTCTCTTCCAGGCCAATTTTACACCATAATGTATAATTTCTCCAGAGGCAGTGCTAGGCAACAAAACCAAATCACACATCTGTAAACTTTATTCATTCATTCTTGGAGAAGTACAGAGGCATGCAGCGCACTTTGTAAGGGGCTAGGAGTTAACACAGGAGTGTTAAAATTTATGCCTCTCTGTTGTTTCCATGGAGATTCTCAATATATTTCTAAAATATTGCAACACCATTTCTATTAATGTATTTGCTGTTTGTGCTATGGCTAGTTCTCTTGCTGGGAGAATGTGAGTGACAAAAACACTCATCTACATTTGGTGGAAATGTGATGATGGTGGTGTCAGCTGTAGTTTTTAAAAGTTGTAAAGGAAACATTACTCAGAAATTCCACCCCTATGCGTCCATACCACAGAATGAAACTATATTTTGTGGGGTCTTTTTTATTTAGCGCTAAAAATTGCAATGGGAACTTTGCATGGTGGCTCACATCTGTAAGCATAGCACTCAGGAGCCAGAGGCAAGACAATCTTAAGTTTGAAGTTAGCCGGGGCTGTATAGTGACATCCTGTCCCCCCAGAAATCAAGAACGTGAGATGTAGTTCAGTAGTAGAGTACATGGAAGCTGTGTTCAATCTCCAGCACTTATAACACACACACACACACACACACACACACACACACACACACACACACACA
>CAJQZJ010032307.1:4186542-4210553 GCA_907164525.1 Lophiomys imhausi
ACACACACACACACACACACACACACACACACACACACACACACACATGCACCTTGAAAACAAGATACTACACCAATTATACCAATATCCTTGACAATTTTATGAATGAATCATGATTTGTCCATATCACAAGACTTCAGAGTCATTTAAATGAAACAGCAAGCACAAAGTAATTTCATTCTCATAGAGTATCCATAAAAGGTTGCTGATAAAGTCTCTGTCTGTGGGAGGCAGAGCACCAAGTAACAATGTATATAGGTTGATTGTACTGTGGTTAGACAGAGGCAAGTCAGGGTCCTACTCATTGGCAATTAACTACAAATGTAGACTTTGTTCCACTTTGTAAGTAGGAATGTATGCACCTTTTTTTGTACAAACTTGGAGAAATTAATAAGAGCCACATGGGATCAGGAAATGAAAAGAGGAAAAATGAAGGAATCTAGATTAAACAGGAAGAAGAGTCCCCTAAAGGATGTGCTTTAATAAAGCTAGCATTTATGACATAATCTGTTTCCATAGAATCACTTGTGTACAGATATAACCATAACTGCAGTCACTTAGGGAAGCCCTAAATTTGTTCCTTCTTATGAAGCTTTGGCAATATTAATCCATAAAATAAAACAACAATGTACAAATAACTGGAAAATAAACATACAGATTTTATTATGTGTGTTAACATGGGGAGAGAGGTACTTATAAAGCATGAGATCTAAACATAGGAAAAACTGGTCATCATACAGGATTTAACAGAGGGTAAACAAAGACTTGGGTTTCTAGAGAAGGGAGATGTCCCAGTCTGTGAAAGGCTAAAAAGGTTACACAGCATGGGCAGCTATGTATGTAGATGATGTTTCCTTGGTAACAGCCATTTGTGGTAATCAGATCAGAAGGGCCATTTTTTTCATTTACTGTTTACCAGTACAGATCTGTACCTCTATTAAGGCGTATTTTTTCAGGTCCATTTCTGGATGGACAGAGATCTTCTGTGTTGTGGTTCCTTAGAAAAATAAGCATGCTATCATTTAAGTTTTTTTTTAATATTTATTTATTACTTCAGGTTACATCTCCATCACAGTGTCCTCTTTCCACTCTTCCCAGTCCTGCAACCCCCCCCCCCACCCCCTATCCCTTCCATCCCACTCCTCTGGAGTGGAGTGTCCTTACATAACAGTCCCCTGCCCCAGTTAAGCAGTCATATGAGGGCTAAGAGCCTCCTCATACACTAGGGGCCTACAAGGCAGCACCACTAGGGAAAAGTGTCTCATTGACAGGAAACAAAGTCTATGTTCCTGTTCCCTTTGGTGCATTGGTTGTAGTATAGTTATACTGTACTATATGGCTAAAATCCAATTATAAGTGAATAGATGCCATGTGCATCTTTCTGAGTCTGGGTTAGCTCACTCAGGATGAGCTTCTCTAGTTCCATCCATTTGGCTGAAAATTGCATGATTTTGTTGTTTCTGATGGCTGAGTAATATTCCATTGTGTAGATATACCACTGTTTTTTTTTTTTATTCATTTCTCAGTTGAGGGACATCTGGGTTGTTTCCAGTTTCTAGCTATTACCAATAAGGCTGCTATGAACATAGATGAGGAAATTTCCTTGTGATTTGGTGAGGAATCATTTGGATGTATATCCAGAAGTGATATGGCTGGGTCTTGAGGTAGAGCTATTCCAAGTTTTCAAAGATATCACCAGACTGATTTCCATAGTGTTTGTACAAGCTTGCATTCCCACCAGCTTTCTCCACAACCTCGTCAGCATGTGCTCTCATTTGAGTTTTTGATCTTAGCCATTCTGACAGGTGTGAGATGGAATCTCAGAGTCATCTTGAATTGCATTTCTCTGAGGATTAAAGATGTTGAGCATTTCAAGTGTCTCTCGGCCATTGGAGATTCCTCTTTTGTGAATTTTTGGTTTAGTTCTGTTCCCCATTTCTTGATTGGATTTTTTGGTTTCTTGGTCTTTAATTTCTTGAGTTCTTTATGCATTTTGAATATTAGCCTTCTGTCAGATGTGGGGTGAAGATCTTTTCCCAATCTGTAGACTTCCATTTTGTTCTAAGGACAATGGTCCTTTGCCTTGCAGAAGATTTTCAGTTTCATAAGGTCCCATTTATTGATTGTTGCTCTAAGATGTGTCCTGTTCAGGAAGTTGTCACCTGTACTAATGAGTTTGAGGCTTTTCCCCACTTTCTCTTCTATTAGAAAGTAAGTGTGTCTGGCTTTAGTTAAGGTCTTTGAAGCACTTGGACTTAAGTCTTGTGCAAGGTCATAAATATGGGTCTATTTGCATTCTTCTACAGTTGACCATCCAGGTAGATCAGAACCATTTGTTGAATGAAGATGCTTTCTTTTTTCCATTGTACAGTTTTGGCTTCTTTGTCAAAAATTAAGTGACTAGGTGTGTGGGTTTATTACTGGGTTTTCAATTTGATTCCATTGATCAACTGGTCTGTTTCTATACCAGTACTATGGTATTTTTATTACTATTGCTCTGTAGTATAGCTTGAAATCAGGGATGGTGACACCTCCAGTTTTTTTTTTTTTGTATAGGGTTGATTTAGCTATTCTGGGTTTTTTGTTATTCCATATGAAGTTGACACATGCTGATGAGTTGTGGAGAAAAAGGAACACTCCTCCATTGCTGGTGGGAGTGCACACTTGTACAACCACTATGGAAATCAGTCTGGCGTTATCTTAGAAAACTTGGAATAACTCTGCCTCAAGACCCAACCATACCACTCTTGGGCATATATCCAAAAAAGTTCTTCACCAAACTACAAGGACATCTCCTCAACTGTATTCATAGTAGCTTTATTTGTAATAGCTAGAAAGTGGAAACAACCCAGATGCCCTTCAACTGAAGAATGGACAAAAAAAAATGTGGTACATTTACACAATGGAATACTACTCAGCTATCAGAAACAAGGAAATCATGTAATTTGCAACCAAATGGATGGAACTAGAAAAGCTCATCCTGAGTGAGCTAACCCAGATCCAGAAAGATGCACATGACATGTATTCACTTATAACTGGATTTTAGCCATTTAGTACAGGATAACTATCCTACAACCAATGACCAAAAGGAACAAGAATATGGACTTTGTTACCTGCTATTGGGACACTTCAGTCTAGTGGAACTGCCATGTAGGCCCCTTGTGCAAGAGGAAGCTCTTAGCCCTTATGTGACTGATGAACTGGGGGAGGGGGGATTGATATGTGGATGCACCCCACCCTGGAGGAGTAGAATAGGTGCAAGAAGGGGTAGATAGTGGAAGGATGGGACTGGGAGGGTGAAGGGAAGGGGCTGTGATGGAGATGTAACTTGAATTAATAAATAAATGTTTAAATATTTTTTAAAAAGAAAAGGAAAACTAAGCATGTGACTGTCTATTGTCCAGTAGTCTCACTTTTGGGTAACTAAGAGCAGAGGAAGATATTTGTATACCATGTTCCTAATAGCAACATTCAGAACATGTGATACTGTCTCAAATGTTCCTTAATGGATGAATGTATTGATAAAATATATATCCTTTACTCTGAGTTACAAAAGAATGGGATTCTTCTGATGCATCCTTCAGTGTAGAGAAATCTTGAAGTTTTGCTGAGTAAGATATGTCACATAGATAGACATAAATTATATAGTCCTGCTTATATAAGGTAGCCAGATTCAGAGAGAAAAAGTGGTAATAATTATGAACATAAACACTTGTGGGGGCTGAGAGAAGAAGAATATGTTCTTAAAACTGGTTCAGTCCTTCATAATCCCTGCTCTACAATCAATGTCTGTCAGAGAAATGGGACCAAAAGGCAGAAGATTGATGCTGTAACGTATGGAGAGAAAACAGGAACTGTCCAGGCAGCCACTGATATGTCATTTCTTAGTTTTGGATGATGCAGGCCCTGCACTTCCTATATAATCAGATATATTTATCCCTCTCAGGTCTCTGAGGTGGTTGAAGAATAGATAGCTAGAATCTCATAGTTAAATTTTGAGTTGTTTAGGAATCAAAAGGGTGTTCTGGATCTAAGAAGATGTTTTTAAAATAGTAATGCAAGTTAGTATGAAAGCTGAGTTAGATATAGAACTTTAAACTCATGGAGATGGTTAGATGGTAGAATGTTAAAGTCAGGGCCAAATATGTATGAACTGGACATTGGGAATGTATGCTGGGCCATTTAACTCTCATAAATGTGGTGTATTTATTTCTGTTGTTTTGTATAGTATTTACTGTTATAAGAGAAGGAACCATTTGTTGGACTGAAAGGGGGAGCTGTTGGGGGGAAGAGGGTGGAAGGGTGAGACAGGAAGGGGGAGTAGGGAAGGGATTGTGACTGAGATGTAACTTGAAGAAATAAAAAAATAAAGTATAAAAAATATGTTAATTTTACATTCCAATCGCCATTCCCCTCTCTCCTGCCAGTCCCACCCTCCCACCCACTTCCTCCATACTCCCACCTCACCAACCTGGTACCAACACACTTTGGGATATCATATAAAATCAGGACTAATTTCCTCCCCTTCCACTGAGGCAAGACAAGGCAACTTTGCTAGGAAAATAGGATCTAGAGGAAGGAAACTTTGTCCAAGTCAGAGATAGTCCATATTCCAATTGTTAGGAGATCTACTTGAGTACCAAGCAGACCATCTGCTTTATGTGTAGTGTGTCTAGGTTCGGTCCATGCATGTTCTTTGGTTTTTGGTTCAGTCTCTATGAGCCATCTTGTGTTCCAGTCTATTGGCTATGGGGATCTCCTTGTGATGTCCTTGGTCTCTCCAGCTCCCTCAAATCTTCCCCTGACTCTCCCTCAAGACTTCATGATTTTCGCCTTATGTTTGGCTGTGGCTGTACCCCATTTTTGAGTGGATTATTTCATTTGTAGGTGTTTAATTTCTTTGTTCTTTGTTAATTTTGGGTATTAGCCCTCTGTCGGATGTGGGGTTGGTGAAGATCTTTTCCCAATCTGTAGGCTGCCATTTTGTTCTAATGACAGCCTCCTTTGCCTTACAGAACATTTTCAGTTTCATAAGGTCCCATTTATTGATTGTTGGTCTTAGAGCCTAAGCTCTTCTTGGGTATATATCCAAACGATTCTTCACCAAACCACAAAGGCATCTCCTCTACTATGTTCATAGCAGCTTTAGTTGTAATAGCTAGAAACTGGAAACAACCCAGATGTCCTTCAACTGAAGAATGGATTAAAAAAAAAAACAAAAACAAAAACCTATGGTACATTTACACAATGGAATACTACTCAATTATCAGAAACAAGGAAATCATGCAATTTGCAACCAAATGGATGGAACTAGAAAAGCTCATCCTGAATGAGATAGCCCAGACCCAGAAATATACACATGGCATGTATTCACCTTATACCTAGATTTTAGTCATATAGAACAGGCTAGCTATACTACAACCCACAGACCCAAAGGAACAGGAACTTAGCATAACTATCCTACAAGAAATTCCACCCAGCAGCAAATGAAAACAGATTCTGAGACACACAATCAAACATTAGGTGGAGCTTTGGAACCAGTATATAAGGGAGGGAGGAGGAATAGAGACCTGAAGATGTCAAGATCCACACATGAAGATCAACAGAACCAACCAATCTTGGCCCCTAGAGGCTTACAGAGCTGAAACCCTAACCAGAAAAAGAAGAAGAAAAGCATAGATTAGACCTAGAGTCACCTTATACAAATATAGACGATAGGCAACTTGGTCTTCCTACAGATCCCTTAGCAAGTGTGTGTGGGGGATGCAGGCAGTCTCAGTCATGGACTTTGTTACCTGTTATTGGGACATTTTACTAGTTGAGCTGCCATGTTGCCCCCCCCCAGCAAGAGGAAACTCAACCCTCATGTGACTGATGAACTGAGGGGGGGCTGATATGTGGTGTCTCCCCTCACCCAGTGAGAAGGATAGAAGGAAGAGAGGTAGAGGGTGGGAGGATGGGCCTGGGAGGGGAGGAGAGACGGGGCTGTAGCAGAGATGTTACTTGAATTAATAAATAAATATTAAAAAATTCATTGGAGTATTGGCCTTGTTGTAGACAGTGGGACCCTTGGCCCTTTCTTTTATCTGTTTGTTCTTCCTGGCTGCTACAAAGTGAGCAACTGTTTCCACAGTACGCACTTGACAAGATGTGCTGCCCCATCATAGGCCCAAAGGCAATGGGAGAGATGATCACCATCTGAAACCATACGCCAAGTGAAACCTTTCTTTATAAGCTGCTTTGCATAGTGAAAAGCTGACCAACACTCTTTTAAATAAAATGAGAGAAAATTCAATGATGGAAAATAAATGGATGGATCATGATAAAGACAAATCTATTCAGGAACTCTAGCAGAACAAAGTTTCTACGCTCAAAACCATTGAAGACTGCCTGTGTCTTAGTTAATGTTCTATTATTATGAACAGACACTTTGACTACGGCAACTCTTATAAAGAAAAGCACTTATTCGGGCCTTGTTTACAGTTTCAGTCCATTACCAGCTTTAGTGGCAAGCATGTGGGCACAAAGGCAGACATGGTACTGGAGGAGATAAGAGTTCTACATCCAGATCACAGGGAGCAGGAAGAAGAGACAGAGACACTGGGCCTGACTTGAACATTTGCAATCCAAATCCCACCTCCATTGACACACTTCATCCAAGAAGAGCAAACTTTCTCCAACAAGGCCATACCTCATAATCCCTTCAAGTATCTTCACTCCCTAATGATCAATCATTCAAATATATAAGCCTGGTTAAAACCACCACAGCTTAGCCACAGCTGTGAATCAGCAGACAAGAATGGAATTACAATCTGAGTATCACACAGACTTGTACAGGCTGAGTTAAAAGGCAAATTACTTAAATAATGGCAGCATAAAACCTGGCTCTAGAAAGTGTGTTGCTAGTAAGGGGGTTGTGATGAATGAAGTTGCAGAGTGGTGAATTAGACAAAAAGCAGGTCCATATGACTTACAAAACACGGAGTGTTCAGAAAGGTAAAGACAATGATTCCCTTGACAAAGTGACATGCCAGGTTCCTGTCTTGAATGGAGAGTTTTGTTATACCTAGGCATTTAATTAATAGACAAAGCAGAAAGTATTTATGGCCAAGGGCAGTCATTTCCGCTCCTGGGCATATATCCAAAAGATTCTCCAAGGACATTGCCTCAACTATGTTCATATCAGCTTTATTCATAATAGCCAGAAATTGGAGACAACTCAGATGTCCTTCAAATGAAGAATAGATTAAAAAAAAAACCATTGTGGTACATTTATACAATGGAATACTACTCAGCTATCAGAAACAAGGAAATCATGCAATTTGTAATCAAATGGATGGAACTAGAAAAGCTCATCCTGAGTGAGCTAACCCAGACCCAGAAAGACACAGATGGTATGTACTCTCTTATAAGTGGCTATTAACCTACATAGCACTGGACAACCATCCTACAATCCACAGATACAATCAGACAGGAGCCTAGCATAACTATCTTATTAAAAACTCCATCCAGAATGGACCCTGTTTCCTGTTAGTGGAACACATTACCTTAGCTGGGCTGCCATACCAGGCCCCAGTACAAGAGGAAGCTCTTAGCCCTCATGTGACTGATGAACTGAGGGAGCTTTATATGTGGGGGCTCCCCTCATCCAAGGAGGAGAGGACAGAGATGGAGAAGAAGGAGGAAGATTGGGACCTGAAGGGGAGGAGGGAGAAGATTTTGATTAAGATATAACTTGAAAAAAATAAATTAATAATAAAAATTAATGAAAAAATTTACGTTATTTCTAATATGTTTTTTAAATTGCCTTTGTAACTGCTTTTTCCATGCTATGGGTAAACAATGTTGAGAATAACTGTCTCAAATTGCTTTTTTTTCTTGTTTTTAGATTATATATATATATACATATTTCCATTAGTTAATTAATTAATTTACTTTACATCCTGATCACAGCTTCCTCCACCCTTCTCTCCTCCCAGTCCCTCATTCATACTTTCCCTCCATTCTCCCTTCCTTTTCTCCTCAGAGAAGGGAGGCGTTCATGGATATCAACCTTCCTTGGCATATCAAGTTGCAGTAGGACTAGGTGAATCTTTTCTAATTGAGGTTAGACAAGACAGCCTAGTTAGGGGAAAGGGATCCAAAGGCAAGCAATAGAGACAACCCTTGCCCCAGTTTTTAGGGTACTCACATGGAGACCAAGTGCTGGGATTCAATGTGTGTACCGCTTGATTCTTCAATAGTCTCAAATTATAAAATACTTTAGTGCATAATGGAGAGATAGAGCTACTGTGATATGGAAAAATAGTATATGAAAAAAGCTGTATGATTTGAGGATGTAGAGGTAGTGATTCCAGGTATGCCTGGAACTAAGAGAGTGTACTTGACCAGAATTTCTCAATTCTAAAATTAAAATAGAAAACTATGACTAAGGAGGAGTCACATGTATGATCATATTCTTATACATAACCTCTGGTTATTATAAGCACTAAACAAGATTTATCATGAATTTTTCCTATGGGATAATACTATTTTTTTAATTTATTTTTTATTTCTTCAAGTTTCATCTCAATCACAACCCCCTCCCCACTCCCCCCTCCAGTCCAGCCTCCCACCCTCTTCCCTTTTATTTTGAGTTTAAGGTATACCTTTTTCCCCCTAACAGCTCCCCCTTTCAGTCCAACTAATGGTTCTTTCTCTTATAACAATAAATACAATACAAAACAGCAGAAATAAATAGGCCACAATTATATGAGAGTTATATGGCTTAGCATACATTCCCAATGTCCAGTCCATATGTATTTGGCACCTGACTTTAACATTCTACTATCTAACCATCTCCATGAGTTTAAAGTACTATATCTAACTCAGCTTTCATACTAACTTGCATCACAATTTTAAAAACATCTTCTTAGATCCAGAACATCCTCTTGATTCTTAAACAATTCAAAATTTAACTATGAGACTCTAGCTATCTAGTCTTCAGCCACTTCAGAGACCTGAGAGGGATAAATATATCTGATTATACAGGAAGTGCAGGGCCAGGGGCTTCCAAAACTGAGAAATGACATACCAGTGGCTGCCTGGACAGTTCCCATTTTCTCTCCATACATTACAGCATCGATCTTCAGTCATTTGGCCCCATTTCTCTGACAGATATTGATTGTAGAGCAGGGGTTATGAAGGACTTACCTATCCTGTCTTGGCAGAGCAAGGCTGTTGACTTACCTGCTTCCAAGTTTTGTCCTTTTTGGACAGCATTCTGTCTACAGTTGAAGCAAGGGGTTTTTCTTGCCAAGAGCTAGGTTTGCCACTAATTCAACCATCTCCCACTGGAGATTCTTCGATGCTCATCTTCTACTTGGACTAGAATAGGGGGTGCTGTCAGGAGCTGACATGTCTTGATATCAAAAAATCTTAAGTTAAGAAAACATCTTTGAATACCATATTCTGTAGATCTCTTGAGGTTTTTGAAGACCCCCTATCTATATATTTAGATAAGCAAATGTTGCTTGTCTCTTAGCAACTTGATTTCTGATTAGCTTAGAAAATAACTGTGATATACTGTCATAGTATCTAACAAAATGACAAGCTTGAATGACTATTAGTTTGCATTTCTTAATTATCCTAAACAGTTTATGACAGTTGGTAACAAAAGGCCGAAACTTCACATTGCATTTTTAAGCATTACTAGGTACAATACCTTTAAAAAGCGTTACCCTTAATTTTGCATCAATATACAAAGATCAATTCCAATGTGGCTAAATATAATCTTAATTTTGTATAATATACAAAGATCAATACCGATGTAGCCTAATACAATCTTAATTTTGCATTAATATACAAAGATCAATGCAAATTTAGCCAGATGTAATATTAATTTTGTATCAATATACAAAGGTATAAGGGCATATTCAATAATCTGTCCTTTTTTCTTGATCTTTCCTATATTATGTCTGTGTCCCATTTTTTTCTCAAGTCTGTTCACTCGTACATAGAGAAACAAGGATATAGAGAAGAAAAAGAGAGAAGTCCCTGGGTCTAACCTCCAAAACCTATTTAACAAGACCATTTAACAGCTTGTAATCTCTTCCCCTAAATAACAAGATTATCTATTGTCCATCAAATGACCAAAGGGGGGAAAATACCCTCTCCATCTTCTGGGGGTGGGACATCACTGTCTTAAAATGACTTCCTGCTGATTTGGGATGTAGTAAACCTGTTTGGGGCCCAAATAGGAATGGAAAAATGGTTAAAAATATTAATAGAATCATTTGATGTTCAGTCCTTTTGTGCTCAGGTGTTTAAATGTCCTAAGAAGTTTGTAGACAGAAGCTGAACTTCAAGGCTTTACTGAAATTCTGGCTGCAGCAGTCTCCAATATCTCCCCTTAGTTTTGAACTCTTCTAAGGTTTCAACATGAAAATGGAGCCATTGGGGTATGAGAGTGATTTTCATGGTCTACCAAACTGGTACATGGACAATAAAAAAAAAATGTGTCTACATGTGAAATGCATTTTCAAGAGCTGCAGAGCCAGTGGTTTGAGGTGATTAGAAAAATTATCTACCAGACACTTGTTAAGAATGGAAAAGAGAATGTTGTTGTTTATTTTTCTGACAATAATGTAATAGGGGAAAGTGATTGAACTCAACACTGGATAGAACAGAGACACATGGAAATTAATATCAAGGAACAGAATGGAGGATCAGGGCAGAAACTTGCTTAGATTCTAATGTTGGCAGATTCTTGTTCCTGGCTTAGCAGACCAAAAGTCTTAAATTTCAAGTGTCGCTAATGAGAAAATTGATCAAATATCAAAGGGTTGAAGATTCTGAATAAAATAACAACAATATGAGAAACTTCTTTGCAAATTAAAAATTGAAGCTACATGTTTATTAAGAAAGGACTCCCAAGAGGTATACAGATTCTTTGTAAGGGGTTTAAAAATGAGAACATATATATTTTAAGTAGTCCCAAGTTTAGGAAACTACAGGAAATGCTAAATTATCCAAAGGAATACTGCAAAAAAAATTTAGGTCAAGATTAAATCTAAATTGCCTGAAATAAAAAACATGAAAACTACATTTGTCTAGATAAAACTTGTAAGAATGATGACAGATGTAGTTCAATCAGTTCAATGACAACATATTAAAATTCCAAGGAAAGTTTGAAATTAGCAAGTAACAATGTGTCTTGAGTTATACTGGGTGACACTCAAATGGAGATTAATCCTTTGAGACACTATGGAATGTTAGATTGGCTCCAGAGCATTTTCTATGCAACTATGACTGTATGTTTTTTATGAATGGCCTGAACAATAAAGCAGAAATTGCCTTATGAAATTTTAGAGAGGAGCAATTTGGTTATGATGACTGGCCCTTTAGAGTGTGGAGTTGACTTTTACAAGGCCCCAGTGACAGAGTCCTGCAGGGTCTAGATGAAAAGAAACAACATATAATGGGCTACGTGTGGAGGATTGCCCTGGGGAGACAACAATAAACCCACAAATAATATTTTGCAAATAATGAGTCAGCCATAGCTAAAAGAAAACATCTGACATTCAAAGCAAGTCACAAGCATTTCTGAAATCTGGAATTGTTAGAACTCCCCCAGATGATGATGAAGGTGAATTTGACTTGGGACCCTGTAAAGAAAAGAGGAAGTGAAGGAGAATAATACCCCCTCAAACTGAATTTTCTGAGTCTGTTTTGTAAGTCCCCTTCGACATATACATGGTTCTGTGCCAGGTCTGTATTCTGCCTTTCCTTGTCCTAGTCAAGGGATGTCAACATGGTCTGTCTCTATTGTAGCAATGAAGAAATGACAGGGGTCATTCACATGGAGTGATGAGAAGGAACCTGAGCTTGCAGAAATCATGAAATCAGAAGACACAGAACACACTAGAGCTATACAGACCCTTCAGAGGCAGGGTCAAACAGCCAGTGCTCATACACTATTCAATCACTGAGTCTTTGCAGTGTCAAAATCTTCATACCTGCTCACCACTGAGCCTTTGGATGTGGGCTATGAGCAAGCTTGACTGTCTCTGCAGAATTTGCTCCCTACAGTGGACAATAGACTGCATTGATGTCTATCTGGCAGACATCTCAGTGCCAACCCCAACATTCAAATTCTTCAACTTACAAAGTCAGATTTAGCTCCCAGAACTTCTAAGTGCTGTTACACCTCAGACATCTCATTTTAATGCCAGTTGTCTCTGATTTACTCATTCTTGAGAATTGGTCTAGGTCTATTGAATTATGACTTCTTCATTTTCTGTTTCTCTTTCCTAGAGTATCTGCTCTCTTGCTCTATCTCTCCCTCTCTCTCTCTCTCTCTCTCTCTCTCTCTCTCTCTCTCTGTGTGTGTGTGTGTGTGTGTGTGTGTGTGTGTGTGTGTGTACTTGTGTGTGGAGAGCAAAGGTCAACCTCAGGCATCACACCCAGCCTAGAGTTTTAAGACAAGATCCCTTACTTGGCCTGTAACTCACCAATTAACTTAGACTGGCTGGCCAGGGGGCCAAGGAAGCTTCTTATTTCCACCTCCCCAGTTCTGGAAGTACAAATGTGTCACCAAATCCTTTTGTTTTCCTGGGTCCTAGGGATCTGACTCAAGTCCTCACTCTTGCAAGGCAAGCCATTTATCAGTTGAGCTATGTCCCCAGCCCTCTCACAGTCTGTCTACCTTCTCAGGACTGAGCTGTGCTTTCAGCTGCATTTCTATCCATCAGTCCAGTTCTGTATGGTATAATGTTTCCTCCATTAAATATTTACCCTGGCATCTAATTCTCCATGCCCAGTCCCCACTGCAGTGTTAGTGAGGGTAATATATTATCACTGGAGCTGACCAGATGGCCAGGTAATTGATGTGACAGACCTCCCTATGAAACAGGTGGCTCAGCTCCACTGTGAGAATAGATAGCTGCTGAAATATTGCTAGCTTCTCCTGAGATTCCTTGCTCTGTAGGATGTTTTATCAGTATCTATGATATGCCCGCATAACAAAGAGGAAGTTGTGATTAATAAGTCACATGAAGCTGAAACAATGAACATTGATTATAGGCCTGTCTCGTCTCTGAATTTGAGGAAGACGAAGCTCTCCACGTCGTCTCTGTGAGTGTGCTCTTCAGCACATGCCTTGATAGAGTCATGTTATGGCAACTGATGATGAGCTGCCCAGCTGGGGTTTTTAGACAGGTTCTCAGACAAATAATATCTCTTTTAAGAACCAAGAAAATAACTCTTTTCTGATGCTTTTTTGCTACAATGAAAGGGGATTGAAATATCCTTGCATTTTTTTCCACAGGTTTGTGAGATTTGGAAATATTTGAATTCTTGGTAATTAATGAAATTCATATAAATCAAGACAAAGAATGACAAATTCCTACATCTTCCTGGGATGTACTCAGCCCTAGGACTGCTTCATGCCTCCCATGATGCTTAGCTCTTTGGGGGTTCAAGGGCCTCAGTGTTCAGTGGCTAATCTCTTTCATTCTGCCTGAGGGTTATGGTTGCATGGCAATCAAAGTCCTGGAAAGTACGTCATTGTCATCTCTTTTCCATTCTTAACTATATTGGAAATGTGCAGAACATTTGGTATTTGCAACTGGGGTATAACTCAGAACAGCCATTTTGGAAAAGTTCTTTTCTATTCAATGGGTACAGCAAACCTGGTTTAAATGAGTAGCCCCTGTCTTGCTTCTAACTTCTCTCTTGCCCACAGCAAAATATGATATTAATGACATGAGGAATACATAAATCCCTCAGATTGTGGGTTTCTGGTCTATGCTGATGGGGCTCTGGGGAGATCCAGGGGATTTTTCATGGTCTACTACCCTGTGGATGGGTACTTTTCTTGTGAAACCTTGTGTGGCTGCAAGAAACAATACCTGCCTGCCATAGAGCCTCATCAGCCTTCCTACTCCCTGACTGAAAGGGACCAGTTAAATATCCACAAGGCACATATGATTCAAAAGTGGTGAGCGTTTGGCCCATTCAATTATGTAAAACTCTCTGCCATTTTGCATCTATTAAACAGAACTTTCTGCTAATGAAGTCTTCTGCTTAGCAACCAAGGAAGGATAATTGATGTTTAAATAATAACCCAGAGGGCTAGTGAATGCTGAAGAACCTTCTAAATTATCAAAGAGAAATTAATATTCCTATAGTGTCCCTGCAATGTGTTTTTGTAGAACAGCACAAAAACAGAGGACAAAAATGAGTGAAAAGAAATGCTTAGGAAACAAAGATGATGTTAATTATTAGATCAGAACTCTAGAGATGGAGAAGGGGCTTAGAAAGAACTCTATAGACTTTCAGAGGAGAGAAAGTGACATATCATTTGCACAGAAAATAAAACCAAACTGTGAGCTCCTGGTTCTCATCCCTTCTTGACTAGTGATCATGAGTATCATCTAATTCATTCTTCAGGAGAAATTTAGAGACAGGTTAACAGGCTATAGTAAAGCTTTAGTTCTTTTTTTTCCTTATACTTATTTTTCCTGTCAGCTGTGGCCCAATTGGTTTAGAAACTCTAGAGACATGCTATTATGGCATCCTTGACACAGAAGATGATGGTGGAGGGCACAGGCCCTGGACCCAGGTCCTCAGCTCTCCATCTGTAGGAAATGGAGTAAGTTTGTGGAATTCACTTGAACTTGGGTGTTCTTGGAAGCATGAGTTAAGCAAATCTTTGTAAAGTGACTAAGACAAGACTTGGTATAGAGAATATTTGATAAATACATGACTCTGCTAAGTGTTAACCTGTTAAGAAGTCTTAATTGGTGTTCTGCCCACCTGGTGGAGAGTATAAAGAAGTTTTGTTTGGGTGGAAGCATTCTCTTTTGTGCAGCCCTTCACCTTCCTGAGGGAAATGCAAAGGCTTCCTTTCCTGTGCCTCTGCTTCACTCCTCAAGTCTCAGGTCCTAAGGCATGAGACTCAGGTCTCAGCTCTCAGTGCAAGCTCCACCTTTGCAAAGAGGACAACCTCAAATAATTGATTGAAGAGACAGAGAGGAAACTTGAGTAAAAAGAAATAAACATTTTAGAGGAGGGTCATTTGGGTCTGTACAACCACCCTGCTCTTCAGAGAGTTTAAGGCAGAGTCTCTTCTGCCTTTGACAATTTCTTTAAGCTGTGATGCTATATCAGCATGCCCACATCCCTCCAGGACCCAGTGAATTGTGCCTCTCCTCTATGTAAGGGAACCATGTCTCCAACACAGAGACAGGTGCCAGCCACAGTTCCCCCTTCTCTGCAAACCAGAACTCTGACATTGTCGAATAGCTAGGCTTTTTCTATTGTAGTATCATTACTTTCCTTTCTACATTATTGTACATGTTATAGCAAGTTCTCTCAAAATTTTGTAACTTGGTGAACCTATCAATCATTTACTCATTGAGGAATGGAACAAGTAAATTTTAGAAAAGGACAAAAAAGTGACCACAGTTGAGATTCCTTAAGGCCAGCAATTCCACAATGCAGTCACTTTGTCAGTAAGAAATGTCTCCTTTTTACACTTGTTCTGCTAAAAATAATTGTGCCTTCAAAGTAGATCTTCACAGCTAATGGCTTCCTCCATTTTTCTTCTAGTTAATTCTTCTAGTTTTTCTTATTAGTGAGTATCAATGAATGTGCTTGCTGTTTCATTGTTTGTGCTCTTTTATACAATAATTATGGGTAGGAAAACCCAATAAGCAATCAAAATGGGGTGTCTGAGTGGTCGGTGAACTTTAAAATCACAGTAGCTCTTTTTTCTCACCATGTCAACACTGTCCTAATTTTTGTAAATACTGCCTGGTCCACAAGCCTGAGAACATCATGTCTGGGCTACTGAATTCCTCAGTTCCTATGCTCCACTCTTTCCCACCTCTCTTCACTAAGAAAGGTCTCTTAAACATACTCTCAGTGTGAAAGTGTCCGTGATTCAGACTGAAAATGTGACACATGAAGCCTAGATTTATAGGATTTGTTCCTCACAATTCTGCATAACTGCTGACCATCCCAGTTTTCATGGCTAAGTATTTAGGTAAGGGTCAGTTGGGCTAAAGCTCACCAAGGCTCTGGTGAAGACTGAGAGTTTGGTTCACAGTGAGGACAGGCTGGCTGGAGAGTCTGTAGAAGAAGCTATTGGAGCAGCAGACTGAGAGGATGCTGAGATCTAGTGAGCCAGCCGGGGTAGTGTGGCTTGTCTTCAGTCTCTAACTGCTGGACTCTCGCTTCTAGTAGTCACTAGGAGCTATGTTTCTGCTCTGGTTGCACTGGAAAGATGGTTTGGTTTTATGTCTTGTGTGATGGTCTTCCTGCTGTAACTTCTGAAGGGAAGCAGTTCTTTCCTTCCTTGTCAGAACTGACACAAGTGTCTGACAGTAGAAATTTAGAATTTCACTTGTGTTCCAAAGTGTGTTATTAGGTCAGGCAGTGATCAAACAATCTGATCTACGGAGCTGTTCTGCTTGGGAAGCATCATGATTTACCCCATTTTGCTTCCAAAGGACACTGTGTACTCCTACCTGTTTTTGGTGTGATTTTCACATTTTATGTTATCAGATTTATTCATTGCCCTTAAAATATTTTTGCTCAGAACTGTCATTTCCACGCCTACACTTCCCATTGCTCCATGTCTTTGTATTGAGGATGCACATTCAGTGTTCAGGAGTGTCTGGCATACAGGCTACATGTTAGGTAGTGAGCATGAAGGTTGCATGTACTCAACTGCTATCACTAGTTGTTCTTCAGTGTTGAACCTGAATATTTGTCCATTTTGTAGATACCACTCAGAAGTTAGTACAGTTACCAGTCATTGTGACCCATGCTCAGATCAGCAGCACAATTTCCAGATCATGGATTTCTGTTGCACTTCACTTGGGTCTGAAGCTGCTGTGTCTGTGATCCACAATTCCTTTCTCATACAAGGGGAAAATGATGTCACCTTACAGTATTTTATGAAAGTACTGTGAGGCTCTGCTTGCAGTGGTTGTCTAGAGAAATTTTCAAAAGATTTATGCTATTGTTTACATGTCCATGTGCATATATACATACATATATACATATACATGTGTATATGTATATATATGTGTATATAAGTTCATGTGAGTGCAGCCAGGAGATTAGGTGTTAGTGCCCCTGAGACTGAAGTTCCAGGTAACCTGTTAGGAGCTACCCTGTGTGGGTGTTGGAGATCAAATTCTGATCTAGTGTAAGAGTTGCAAGCTCTCTTAAACACTTAACCCTGTTTCCACTCCCTAACATAATTTCTCACTGTTAGTTTCACACCTAAATCAAGTGTATTCTTTCTCACATTTTCCAACATGAATCTGTCTTCATCTTTACAATATTCATCTCATCTTTATTACACATCCATGATCCATTTACTGTTACCTATATAACAAAGCATCCCTCTACCCATCCACCTTTCATCTACACAAGCTGTTCCTTCACCCATGTATCCACTTACTCCTCCAAGTTATATTCTTGAAAGTGCACAATTCATTAAAAGACAGATAAAAACTGAGGATGAGTAAAATGAAGTCTGAGTCTCTGGAGTAAATAGAAAAGAAAATATGGAAGAGAAGTTGGTGAGTACCCTTATTTTCTATGCTAAGGAGAACATGGATATCATCTTAAAAATCAGTAGAAGCCAGCTGATACTACACTGACTTGACTGGTGATGCTGGTAGGCAAGACATTGTGAAGTGGTGACAGTATAATCAGTCCCAAGACACAGGAGAATCTGTTTCACAGATTGTATCAGAATAGATACCTAAAGACAAAAAATAAAAATATGACCGGGAAGAGTGACAGACTGAATCATACTAATAGAGGCTGATACTGCTGGAAGAAAGGAGCCTGAATGGGTACAGTGAGGGAAAGTCACAGTATTTGATATAAGAAAGAATAGGAATGGAGTGATAGAAATGTCTATACATCAGCTGTACATGTTGGTTGGCTGCATATCTATAAATGAGTGGCTGCCTGGATAACATCTGGGCAATCACTCAGGCCCACTGTGTATTGGCCCTCCGTCTGGTGGTAAGCTGTGTCTATATGTATGCCCGGTGCTTCGTAAGCCTTCTATATAGCCAAAGTAATGGCAGACATCACTTAATGACAGTGATACATCTTGAAAAAGATGCATTATTTAATGATTCTGTAGTTGAGTAAATACCATCCAATGAATTTGCACCAAGATGCTACAAAGACTTAAGGCTATAGCATATTATGGGGTAACCCCCGTATATGTGTCCATCATCAAGCTCCCATCATTAAACCTATAAATATCTCTAGCTAATTCTCTATCTATAAATGAGAAAGAAGTCTATAGGTTATAATCAATAAAGTATCAAGGGATATTGCAGGATGGAAATGCTTTAGGGATGTGAGATGTGCATAGATAAGCATAGATCCTAGGTGCGATCCTAGCTCTTGGAGTATGAGGCAGGAGGATTGCTAATCTGAGTGAAGTGAGCTAGGTTACATGATGAAACCCTGTCTCACAGTAAAAAGGCACAATCAATTGAGGCATTATAACCACCTGATTGGTTACTACCATAGCAGACTGACCTTCAGTCATGAGGATTGATTTACTCAATTTGGGAGCTGTCACTTGCAAGTTCCAGTAGGAAATGTGAGGCAGATGCACCTGTAAACACTTTCCTTGCTTAGCAGATGATATTGCCCACATATTGGCCATTTCTGTTCTTAGCTGAGCTTTTCTTCTTGAAATGAACTTCCCATTATTCTGAATTGTTTAGCTTCTAGTCCTGTTGTTTGTTTACCTATATTTGTTTGTTTTTTAAGTTCCAAGGATGAAGCTCAGGACTTAGCACACACTATGCAAGCACCCTACCACTTCTGGTCACAACTCTCAATTCTCCTACCTAAATTCTGACTGACTCTTTGACTTTTCTTTATTAAATGTAAGGATTGAAGAACAACAGAGTTAGAAATGAACTGGAAGAATTAATTTTGTATTCTGTTTTATGATTTGGCGAGGGTATCTCTTTTAGAATTGTCAGATAATGTTCTGGAAACATTCTAGAACTTTCACAGATTTGCATAAGGGTGGATATTTCATGTAGGAGATGGAAGGGTGCTGATGAGAATAACTAAAAACTAGAAATAACGGCTTGTGGATCAAAGGGACTAGGGGATATGATAAAACAGTTTTATTTTCCTGTGTTTTGAAATATGTGGTACAAAGGGTAAATAGAACTATGGGGAATTCACAGACAAGATCAGAAATCTTGTGAGAAATAAAGAATGAAAAATAAAAAGGAAGTACACACAGTAGATCAGCATTTCTCTGACTTCTGTGATGTTTTGACTAACTTATGTTATGATTTTGATATAACCCTTTCCTCAGGGATAAATGGGTAGAGAAAGGAGAGATGAATGAATAAATGCATGGAAAACAGGGGGACTGCAGGAAAGACAAAAGGAAAAAAGAAGAACAGAGGAGGGAGGGAACCAGTAAAGGCTACTGTCCAGTTCTGAGTGGCGACAGTTTGTGGTTTCAGTGATTCTGGATAAAGGAAACTCCAGAATAAGCAGAAGACATCCTTGCAAGCTGGGTTAGTTAGCTACAAAGGGGACACAGGGTTTGGAGATCCACAGTATATTCTGCAAAGGGTTAGGCATATGACTGGATTCTAAGGCATATATGATCTGGTACAGAATCAAGACAAAAGAGAGAGAGATTGAGACATATAAATTGTAAATGTAAATTGTAAATAAATGTAATAAAAAAGACATAAATGTAAATAGGTATAGGAATGGGTATGTGGAGGGAACAATAGTTGGATGGATTGAGATAAGGATGGCTGGATGAATCATTATATATACTAAATGTATGATGTGCCATAACTGGTACTAATGGGCTTGTGTTCATTATGATATTATTTATTATATTGTCTATCGCATAAAGCCACTATAAGGTTGGTATGTTGCTATCACCCTGTGGAGAAATAAAGAAACAAGGAAGTGCTGTCAGTAAATTGGCACTGTACAATCAACAGAATTTATCTTAATTTCACCAGGTTTTCACATGTTCATGTGTAGATAAGCCTATTGATTTATAGTCCTTTGGAAATTAACCACATGTGTAAACATCACAGCAATCAAGACACTTAGCTCTGCCATTAGCAGACAGTTCCATGCAACTGCTCTAGATAGCCACACAATCCTGCCCCAGCCCATCCCTATCCTAATATTTATAAGCCTCCAATGAATCACTTAAGCTCCAGAGTGACATCATCTCTCAAATCTTATATAAATGTAACTATGCCACATTGTTATTTTCAGGTTATCTTTTTTCCCACAAGTATCACTCTGTGACACTCATCTCAAGTTTACATACACCAACTGCCTGCACTTTTCTTTAGTTTCCCCTAGCCTGACACACTGACTTTTTAAGACATTGATTGCCCATAGTAGCTGCATTTACACAGTTTTCTATTGCCTCATATGCACTTGATTTGAACTAAAACTCCAAGTTCATAAAATGTGGAAGCGATCAATCAGAATTGCACGAGTGATGTGTTTTCAATATTCCGTGCTTATTTCTAACTTAGGTATCCAGCCTGAGGAGAAGGATGCACTCACTGGTATTGACAAATAAATTAGTCTGTGAGTTTCAGAGTTTGTATTATGTGTATGGCAGAGTGGGGAGTCTGTCTCAGTACTTTAGAGTGGGTGAGTAAAGCAGCTGGGGTTCCGGGAACGGCAACATCCAGGTCAGTGACGGACGGTAGAGTTTGTCCTTATTTCAAGACCTTGTGGATGTCAGACACAAACTATCAGAGGAAACAAGAACAATCAAAGCCAGAATCAAATAGTCAGGGCATTGAAAAAGAAAGGACAGTCTATAAAATTAGAGGGTACAGGTCCAGTTTTGATTCAAAAGAGGATTGGCAAATGTTAACAAGGGTACTTGAGTAGTTACGCTAGGCAATGACAACATGACTCCAGGGGACTCTGGAGTCCCTAGTGTGGACTAAACAGGCTACAGTGTCAGAAACAGCTCTGAGTAAGACAGAAGTATGGTTACAGCACCTCATTGAAAGAGAATTGATTTTTATCACAAGAACTTCCTTTAGCTAATAGGAAGACAAGACTAAAAGCCAACAGATAATGTCGGCTGGCATGAAACAGGGAAGGCCTGTTTGAGAACTGTGGAATAATCAGGACTAACCTTTGCATGAGTTGGGTGGGGAAGTTGTAAGGCAACTTTGGGTTTGCCTAGATTGCCTAGATATGTCCTTGTTTAGGAGTGTGGTCACTTCTAATTTAGTCTGGTGCAGGAGCCTGGAAAGTACAGGGATTGCGGCCTGTAAGTTAAAACCATGCTCGAATCTACTACGAGGACTCATTGCAGGGACTCACAAGACACATACTTATTGCAGGGAAGGCTGGGATAAGAGAAGAGATTGATTGCTGATTGGTCTTTAATCCTCAAAGGTATCTGAAGGGCCAAAAAATCAACATCATTAGGTGTCCTTGCAGCATCACAGATTGTTCATAAACACACAGAGACACAACAAACGTTTCAATTGTAAAGCAGAGTTAGGGACCAAGTTTCCTCAAAGGACCACCAAGATGTGTCCCCTAGAGGAATTTAGTAAAGACATCTTTATAACAATGAGTGCATTTGCATATTTCAAAACATTTGGAAATTTCAAAGCATATTTCTCAAGAGCTAAACACATACAAGAAAATTATAGAGGCTTCCTTCCTCGTCCTCACATCCCCAAGTTCATACCCATCTACTCCTCTGTTATCTCTTCTGGTGATTATGAGAGGTGGTGAGAACAATGCAGGGAAGTTTAAAGCAAATACCAATAAAATCCTAGAGTTTTTCCTTCTCTTCCAGTTTTGGATCCTGGTCCTAACTGAATTAGAGCTGGTTTCCATCTGTGTTCGCAGATCGTTATACCTAATTCATGAAACTCATTAGTCCAGTTCCTTGTGTGACAACCCCTGCTCTAGGAAAAACTACCTATGACCTTCTATTCTACCATCTACTCTGGTAGCTAGACATCTGTGTTTGTATAGATGCATCTTCCTATGTCAAAATACCTGTGTGAGCACAAGTCATATGGAACACGATGAAAACGACATTGGGTCACAAAGGAGCAGGCTGAAAACTATAATGAAGTCTTCACAGGAAAGTTAACACCATCAGGCTTAAACTCGGTAGTATACTGGCTTTTAGAGAAATCGAAAGAAAATGTCAACTTTCCTAAATAGACTGGTTTCAATAGCTTTATGCTGAGGCCCTTCCATTTTTATCCCTACACAAAGTAGCCTGAAGGAGCATGGCAAGCCACCATTATCTTTCCATTGCTCTCTCTGTTAGAACCTTAAGAGGTAAGTTATTTGAAAGTGGTGAGCCTCTGTTCCTGTTTCTATCTATTCCATCCCTGTCTGTAAAGCCAACTCTCTGGCTCTGCCACAAGAAAAGTGTTCTGCTTTGTGAAATACGCTGATGCTAGATTCTGAAAGTATAAAAACCTCGCTAATTAAGGTCTTTGACTAAATTTGTTATATATATGCTTTGTGAGATGACAGTGAAGTAAGGTTTGTGTATTTTTAAATTTTTTTTGCAGATCTGAGACTAAAACCCAGGTCCTCACATGTGTAAGGCAAGTTGTGTTAATTTTTTTGTATTAAGTCATATCATCAAGGAAAGCAAAGACAGGGGTGGTGCTGTTTAGTATGTAAAATATAGGTCTCAGCAGAGTTCAGTAGACATCTCACACAAAGATTATTTTAAGCCAGGTCTGGAAGCTAAGTCCCTGAACCCCTCTTTCCTAGTCAAGTCCTCAACAGTCTTGCTCCACAACATCTCCTAAACCCAGTCTCATCCTAATCCCCACAGTTCTGCACAACCCCAGGTCTTCATCACCTGGACTCCAGCAAAGACCTTGTCACCAGCCCAGCACTCCCTCTGACACTCACAGTACTTTCAGGGGATGTCTCCCACAGGCACCTTGGTCTATGTCATTCATCAGATCAGTCTTTCAATGGTTGTGTCTTAGGAATCTAAGCATGTGAGCATGGGAAGGAAACCACTTCTTTGTATCCCCTTTTTACCTTTGTGACTTCCTTCTTCCTCATCACCAAGCTCTAGATGCCCTAAATTAAAGGTTACCTGTAATTCCTTCTTTCAATATCCTCCTCTCCTCTGAGTTCTTTCCTATGATCATTATGTCATAACTTAACTCCTGAATATTCTTTCAGGAATGGAAGGCTGAATTTGTTCTTGGTCTCTTCCTAGCCTTTTAAGTGTACCCTTTACTATAAAAGATTCTACTAGCACAGTCAGACTCAGTCCCCAGCTAGAAGGAATATCTGAGAATATTAAGTAGAACCCACACAAAAGTACTTCTGAGAGCCCAATACTCACATGGAATGTATGTGCCCTGAAAACAGGTATGTCTATAGAGATAATGAACACATGAGTTCTCTGGAGGAAATGTGATCTTAGGGTCTCAGCAATCTGTTCTGTGTCAGATCAGGGAGTGCTTTTCTGCTGAGCCTTACTTTCTTCAGAAAACCTGAAGCAGCACACAGTCAAGGGCCAGTCACAGAAAGAAGGGGTCATCAAAGCTGACAGAACCCTCCTGTCATGCTACTTCCCCAGGTGAAGAAATTAAGGAGCAAAATCCTAATAAAGAAAAACAGGAATAAAGCCACAACTATCTTGTTCTCCTGCTTTCAACCAAACTTTCTGAACTTGCCATTGTATATGATTTCAGGTTCACTCTCACTCCCAGCTGTGAGGAATCTGAGGAGTTTGGTTTATTTTGTCATAGATGAAGTGATGAGAATGGATGAGCTATTATAAAACATCCAAAGTGTCCCCATGACAACATCTCTGGTGCATAGGATGTTTCTCCTAGCTCAGGGTTCTTTCTAAGCAGATCAAAATACCACAGCCAGAAAGCTATACTTCCCGAAACACCTCTATGTAATAAAGGATAATTAAATTCTCAGTACTTGGGTGCTGATAT
>CAJQZJ010032307.1:4210563-4274571 GCA_907164525.1 Lophiomys imhausi
GGGGGGGGGGTCCCTGGAGTGTTCTGTCATCCTGGAGATCCAACACCAACCTAAGACCCTTCCCAACTGATGGTATCAGAGTTGTGAGGCAGTGATAGTGGTAGCTGCCTACACATGTTGGAGCCCACACACTGTTATTTTATATATACTGTACAAAGGCCCGAAAGCCCCAAAGCTCAGAGATGGAGAAAGAGGGCTCCTATCTTGAATAAGGAAGGCCAACATCAGATTGCAGAGTGAGAGAGAGGTCCTCAGGGGCCTGTAGTGGATGATCTATCACAGCACATCTGCTGGAGACTGAAACAGATTTAAAGATAACCACAAAGTCACACTTAACAGGAGTGGTGGCTGCTATGGTGTCAGTGAGCTCTGTTCTACTAACTCACACTAAAGTTTAATTTCCAGGGCTATATATTAATGTTATGGAGAAAGCGTAAACTTAATCCCATGGTGGTACTCTCGTGTGTGCGAGACATGCAAAGAGGTCATCACTATCTACAGCTGTGATCCAGGAGACACAACTTCTCTGTGTATCAAAATATGAGGCTACTGGAGAATAGACTAGACACTTGTCCAGTGTTCTTCTGTCATGCCCATTCATGACATTATGCATTTTATATAAGGGGTAGGAGAAAGAGATGTGGGTAAAGTCTTCCATGAATTAGGAGAAAAGGAAATACTTGTATCAAAATGGAATGACTGTGCCTGCTTCATACAACATGCATGAATCTCTAAACAGTATTATCTGGAGTGAAAGAAGTCAGATATAAGAGCACACATACTGAATGACTCCACTTAGATGAAATTCTAAAATGCACATGTGGATTATGGGATGGAAGAAAATATACAGTGACCCAGGGCTGGAGATGTGAGCATCATCTACAAACAGCAGCAGGGATGTGTGTGTGTGTGTGTGTGTGTGTGTGTGTGTGTGTTGATAGAGATGCTGGAAACTTGGAACCTGAAGATCAGTACTCAGTCCTCATTTGTATTAAAACCCAAGAAATTCTGTCCCCTTGAAATAGACACATTTGGTTGAATGTGTATTTTGCCTCAGTAAAGTTGACTTTTAAAGCTGCCTAAAATGTGTTTGAAAATTAATTATTGTTCAGAAAAACCTATGAAGCTGTTGGTGCCCATAACTGCAAAGCTCCAATCGATCTGTGAGAGCAAGGGGTGTTGCTCTGCAGCTCTGTCTCCACTTTTCTTAATTAGGCATTGAAGTTCTCCCTGCCTCTACTTCATCTCAGCTTCCTGTTCCTTTCAGGCAGAAAGCACTTTACTAATGGGATTAGGTCCTCTCTGTTAGATGTCAGTGACGACCAAATCATTCCCCCACGATTAAATCAGACCTACTCTCATCCTGAGTTGAAATATTGATTGTTGCCAAGTTCACTTCTGCTCAGTCCCCAGAAGACACTGTTCTTAACAAGAAAAGACCACTGACATTTCGTTTCTCTCTGTCAACCCAATGACAAGGACAATTTTCCCCAATGTTAATAGAAAGAATGTCATTTGGACTGCATTTTTAGAAATTAACAACAGATACAGTTATTCTGGGCTGGAACAATCTGCCTTCCATATTAATGGGGCTGATAATGGTACTTGTTAAGCAATGGTTTTGTAAGCAGTAATTGGTTTTCTAATACTTTCTCAGTTATGAATATAAGACAGAAGTCTGTTTTCTTTATTGCGCCATCATGTAAGAAAGTGTAAGGAAGAAGTGTTGTGCAACTGAAATGGGTACTTTGGGCCGATATTACACAGAATCAAAAGGAAAATAACTTTCTCAAGTGAAGTTTGTATTCTGCACAGTAATTAGAGACTTCCAGTGGTACTCCTAAGATGATGTCATATGACCCATACATAGCAGCTCATTTAACTTTCATCTCAGTGGGCCCATCCTGAACAAGGCACGGGAATGTCGACGCTCTGGAGCAGTAAACCCCTCACACCATTTCTTCCCAGGAAGCCCATTATTTTCCTTCGGGATGAAAGAAAGGTCAGACTCACATCACGGTGAGGGCTTTTCCAAAACAGATGATGTACTTTTGTCCCCATCTGACTCTGATGGTAGGTGGCACTGAGAGGTCAATTTCCAGGTGCAGAAATTGAGATATCCCAGCAGGTGTTTCTTGTGAAAGTTCCAATCAATAAGATGGAAAGAAGGCCCTGCTGCTAGCAGGTGGGGGCTGTAATCTCTCACTGCCCTGGACCTCAGTCCACCTCTTGGGTTGTGTCAGACAAACGATGACGGACAGACAATGGCTAACTGCAGCACTCTACATTTCTGTTAAATGGAATCCTAGGTTCTGGCTCTTTGATTATTTCTTCTCAAGCTGGAAAACAAGAACACCAGCCAGTATCCTGCTAGAATACTTCCTCCTCTGGCATAGGATAGTAATTTGTTAGAAGCCCCTCACTGGAAGGGAGAGAGATTCTGCACTCTCTGTGCCTCATTCTCTGACAATTCAGCTTCTTATAGAAGACAGGGTGTGGGAAGAGACACTTGAGTTCATTCATCCCAAATTTCTATAGTGTCTAAGGTGCAGACATCAAACTAGATGTCTGGTATGGCCAGGAGACCTGGAAGTCTAAATCTGTTAAAAGCTAAGGAATTCGTATCATATTCATCTTTTACGATAGAGGAAAAATATTTCTAGATAGTTAATTCTGGTAGGATGACAATTTAGGCTGCACCAACAACAAGGAAAACCAGTCCCCAATAGGATAGCTTGTCCCAAAGGTGCTGTTCACTCACAGTATTTGAATGGTGGTCCAGGAAGCCAACCAGAAGCCTGCTCTAAGAGTGGGTGGGTGCACAGCAGAAAGATGAACAAGAAAGTAGAAGTAGAGAAAGAAGAATTAGGAGGAAGGCAAGAAATTTCAGGAAGGGATGGTTCTAGACCAGCCCACTAATGAAAACATCCATAAAACCTGTCATGACCAGCCAGGTGTGGTGGCGCACACCTTTAATCCCAGCACTCAAGAGGCAAAGGAAAGATGATCTTTGTGAGTTTGAGGCCAGCATGGTCTACAAAGTAAGTCCTGGACAGCCAGAGTACTACACAGAGAAACACTGTCTCTAAAAACCAAAACCAACCAGCCAAACAAAAATGGCCATGACCAGGGTGTAAATCTCTATAGGCTCTGAAAAGGGAGAGAACCAAACTGCCACTATTTGATGATGCTGTTTTTTTTTTTCCCAATGGAGAAAACTCAAGGATTTTACAGGCAAGTCATAAGAAACAACATGACCTAAAGCTGCTCAACACAAGTGAGAATTTGTGATCTTCCATGCTTGAACAGCCATTAGGAAAGGTTCACAAAGTATCTTATTTAAAATAGCTCACAAATACAAGAAACCTAGCAATACAGTTTTAACTATAAAGCCTTAATGTAAAAGTGTGTGATATTTTATTGATAACTACTATAAATGTCATAGATAAGTGGAGAGACACACTATTTTAGTGAGCAGAGACACCCAATGTGCCAGAACTGTTGGATATCCCAAGATTAATTACTTACCTTAGGAAATATTAAACAAAAAGTTAACCAGAGTTCTTCATGATCTTGGTATTTGTGAGTTTCAGTGTGTGCAGAAGGGTAAGAGACAGGGAGAGAGGGTTTCTCTCTGGTTTTCCTCATTAAGGACAACCCTAAACTACCTGAAGATCTCTCACGGCCGTCCTGACAGTAAACACCCCATGTCTTAGCTTATCATCCTCACGGGTTTTACAGTAAATCCAGGACAGCAGAGAAGCTTGGCTTCCAGCCCAGTTGCACTGAGGCACATGTGTCAGATACCAACAAACCTCCTTTCCACTCCTCAGGCCACAGAACACTGCTTCCAGGGCCAATAGTGCTTTGACCTGGTGGATGGGAGACTGAGTGACCTCCTCTGTGTTCACCTTCTCAGCTGGAACATTTTCTAAAAACTGAGGAATCAAGAGATCCTTATGCTCTCCTTGCTGAAGCTGTACCAATGTGGAGAAAAAAATGTCATGAGTTTGGGCCATAGTTGTGCTCCTAGGGCACATTGCTTACCTCCTCCTGCTCAGTGCCCTACTAGTGTGCTGTAAAATGAAACAAAGTATGAAAACCCTGTGGGGCCAATGTCTCATCTCTAGGGGAAATCTTGGGTCACAGTATTTTGTCCTTTGACTTTCCCCAAAGCCTTTCCTCACTATAAGGCATATTTACCTGGTGCTCACCAAGGTACAGTTTGTGGAATCTACCTTACAGACATGTGCTAAGAAATCTGGGAAGCTACTAGGTCTACCCAACCTAGAGCAGGCCCTTTTGTTTGGAAAGATCCTATCCTTCATAGCAACTTGTCTGACTTTCTGATGCTAACCAAGGCCACATAGGTACTTACTAAGAGTCCACCTGCTTCACTGGGCATATGGGGACACTGATGCACAAGGTCGAGAGGTCGGGTGAAGGTATTGCTGTGACACTGAGTACTAGCACTACTTGAGTATGTACCTTTGAGATCACCTGACCCTGTGAAAGAGGTATCCAATTCTGTCATCAGTACATCAGCTCCCAGCAAAGCAGGAGGCCACATGCCCAAAACTACATCCTATGGGGACACTTAGTGGTGGCTCCAGAGACAAGGCAGCAAGCCTGGGCATTGTTTCTGTGAGTATGTATTTTCCTTCTGTTCATTCTCCAGGTTTCAGTGGGATCTCTGTCCATCAGCCACCCTTTCTTGGACCCAGTTGCCTTCTAGGGGTTTTGGGAAGGAACCTGAAATTCCAGTCTACAGGGAAGATACGTGGCTGCCTTTTGCTCATCAGAACAACTGGTTTCCAGTCCACATGGCCAGCAGATTTGGTGGTAGGACTAATCTCCAGCAAATTGCCAGACAGGACACCAAAGGTCAGTCTAATTAAAGTGTGGGTGAAGATGGATGGGGAGAAAGAAGGAGAAGGGCTGTCAGAGGGAAGGACGTTGGGGAGTGAATCAAGTCGCTTGGAAACAGCCTTGTCAGGAACATATGACTCATATGTGAGTTGGCATTCCACCCTGGCCCAGCAGGACCTGAGGAGAAATGAATGTGGATGGGATGGTAAGGAAGCTGGGCATAAAACTCAGCTTCTGAGGTAAAGAAAGGGGGAAGAGAGAGGAGAAATGCAAAAAGGAAAGGGGAAGAGGGAAAAAGAAGGACAGAAAGAGAGAGAAAGAGAAATATGATACCTCTTTACCTTTAGAGTCACCCAAGTCTGCACATATGCCTAGACCCCTTCCCTCTACAAGAGGAGTGTGCTGGTTAGTTTTATGTCAACTTAACACAAGCTAGAGTTATCTGAGGTGAGGGAACTTCAAGTAAGAATATGCTTCCATAAGATCTAATGCTGAGGTCTCTTTTTATTTTTTTACATTTATTTATTTCTTCAAGTTACATCTAAATCATAATCCCTTCCATCCTCACCACCCCCCTCATCCTCCTACCCTCTTCCCCCTCACCCTCTGATCTGTTTTTTGTTTTTGGTTTTTAATTTAAGGTATATCTTCCCCCCCCCCCCCCCCCAACAGCTCTCCCTTTAAGTCCAATGAATGGCTCTTTTTCTTATAACAATAAATATGATATACAACAATAAGAATAATTAGGCCACAATTATGAAAATTATAAGGTATAACATACATTCCCAATGTTCAGTCCATACATATTTGGCAACTGATATTAATATTCTATTATCTATCTGTCTATCTCAATGAATTTAAAGTTCTTTCCTAACTAAGTTTCCATCCTAACTTGCATTACCAACTTAAAAACATCTTCTTAGACCTAGAACATCCTTTTAATTACTAAACAACTTAAAATTTAAATGTGAGACTATAACTACCTAGTCTTCAACCACCTCAGAGACCTAAGAAGGATAATCATATCTGATTGTACAGGAAGTGCAGAGCCAGCAGCTTCCAAAACTAGGAAATTACAGACAACTGGCTGCCTGGACAGTCCCCAAATTCTTTCAATACATTGGAACATCTATCTTCAGCCTTTTGGCCCAGTATCTCTGACAGACATTAATTGTAATGCAGGAATTATGAAGGGCTTGCCTACCCTGTCTTGGCAGAGCTAGGCTGTCGACTTACCTGCTTCCAAGTTTTGTCCTTTCTGGATACCATTCTGTCTATAGTTGAAGCAAGGGATTTTTCTTGCCTAGTGACAAACTTGCCACTAATGCAACCATCTCAATTGGAGATTTTTCAATGCTCATCATATACTTGGAGTAGAATAGGGGGTGCTGACATAATATCAAAAAAACTTAAGTTAAGAAAACATCTTTGAATGACATATTCTACAGATCTCTTGAGGTTTTTGAAGACCACCTATCTTTCTCCATATATTTGGATAAACAAATGTTGTGAGCCTCTTCTTTATTAGTGATTGATGGGAGAGGGCCCAGCCCATTGTGGGTAGTGCTATTCCTTGGTTTTTAGTTCTGATTTTTATAAGAGAACAGGCTGACAAAGCCCATGTTGAGCAAGCATCAGCCTCTTCATCAGCTCCTACCTCCAGGTTCCTGCTCTGTCTGAGTTCCTTTTCTGACTTCCTCTGATGATGAACAGTGATGTGGAAGTGTAAGCGAAATAAACCCTTTCCTCTCCAATTTACTTTTTGGTCATGGTGTTTAATTGCAGAAATGGAAACCCTAACTAAGAAAGGAGGAAGCACATTGTGGTCTAGCTGTCAGATTTTAAGCTCTGACCATCTGCATCAGAGAAGTTTCTCTTTTCTCTGCCTTTATTCAATCAGCCTTGTCCCTCCTTCTCACTTAGAGGGACCAGTGTCTGGCTTCACATGCACAGAACCACAGAGTCAAAATAAGGAAGGCTGGGCCCTAGTTAGGTCTCCATAATAACTAGCTGCCCAGTTTTTTTCAACTGGACAGCTTATTACTAAAGCTTATTATTCACCTTATTACTAAAACTCTATTAGGTTGTTTGATAAACAATTGCTTGAAACAAATCAATAAATAAACCAGTGGCTGAAATTCCATCTTCATTTGGAGTAAAGACAATGACTCAGAGCTGAGTAATCCTGGGTAGGAAAGAGCTTTTCTCTCCCAGGATAAGAGCCAGTCCCTAAGGGTATTATTGACGTCATTCATTAGGAATTTGCTTCCTTCAGACTCTAGGCTAGAATATTGAAAACTAAACTTTGTTATTGAAGACTTTGGGTTAGCACTTTGCAGGTTAATTATCCCTAATTCAAAATGCTCTAAAATCTGAAACCCTTTGATTACCAACATGATGCCACAAGTGGAAAATTTCATTCCATGGAGCTGTTTTTTAAAATATTGTGTAAAATTACATTCAGACTGTGAATATGAACCAAATATGAATCATAAACTATTTTCATGTTGAGATTTGGCTCCCAATCTCCAAGATTGTTCTCTCTCTCTCCATATATACATATATATGTATATATATGTAAATATTCCTTAATTCTAAAAAACTAACACTTTCGCTTCCAAGCAGTTTAAATAAGTGATTTCTAGATTTCCTATTTAAACCTCACAATATAGCAGTGGTTCCCAGACCTGCAACAGAACTGATTATCTCAATGGAAGGGACATTCAAGATGTTCCCTTGGAGGCTTTGGTGATTCTCATGTCACTCAAGCTGAAGAGACACATAGGCCCGTGATGTGAATGACCGAATGACCAGCTCACTTGTTCAGATGCTTCAAATCCTCCAATAGACCAGGGTTTCTGCTAATAGTCTGAGTTTGAAGTGTTTCCCCAAAGGCTGAGTGTTGAAGGCTTAGTATCCAACACCATGCTACAGACTCTAGCATATGTCAATGTGGATACCGGTGGAGCTGACTCTTTGGCATCCTTTCACAGTCATGGGTTCTAGAGTTCAGAATCTTCTTCCACTTTCCCAAATGCATTTTGTTAAGTGGAAGCATGACTCAAGGGAGCCAGGGTTTGATTTCTGGTCTGCCCATCTGTTTCCTTTATGCAGGTGGTTTTACAAAGGATTTGGAATCAACTTCGTTTTCTGCCAGCCTAAGTGTTTCTATCCTAATGTGGCTAAGTGAGGGGACTTAGGATCATATGTTGGACTACTACAAAGAATACACTTGGCATGCAATAGGTGCCCAAAGAGAAGCTTCCCATCATAACCACCAATAAAGGACTAACTGACATATTTCACTTCTGCTAAATTCAAGCTAAAAAGTATTAGTTTCTGGAAAATTTTAACTTAGTTTTTCCTGGAACAAGCCAGGAGGCATTATAGTGCTCTAAGAGACACTATTGATTTCTGTGATGTTGGAAGGGAGATTGGATGAAGGGAGAAAACTAGGCTGTCACAGCTGTCTGCATTGAGCAAACTCAGTTTGCTGATGCAGTTCAGGACTGGTTCAGGTAGGGTTGGGGAAAAGCAAATAGGCATGCGCCCTTTGTCTGAACCCTAAACCCTTTATCATCATTATAGTGTGATCAGAAGTGTCCCCCAAAGATCCATGTGTTGAAGGCTTGGTCTCCAACCTGAGGAACAATAAGGAAGTGATGGAATCTTTGAGGGGTGAAGTTTCATGGGAGAGAGTGAGGCCAGGAAGGGAATGTCCTTGAAGGAGTACCAAGACATCAGCCCATTCTTGTCTCTGTTTCTGCTTCCTGGCTACCATGAGGCAAGCATGTATTCCCTACCATGATGTTCAGCCTCAACACATGCCCAGACATAATAGAGTCAAACCACCATGGACAGAAACCATGACCCAAATAAGACTTTCCTTCTTCAAGTTGTCTCAGGAATTTTATAACACTGATACAAAGCTAACTAAAACACACCTGCTCCTATATTACTGGCTCTTATCTGCATATACACACATTCACATGCATATGTTTGCACACTACATCCCCTTTGGCCACCTTTCAGGCCTTCAGTTGGAATGAAGCAAATAACATTGTAATAAAGGTCAGAATAGGGTTTTTTTCCCCCCCAACAAAACATGACTTATGCATCAGGTAAGCCAAACTAGGCTTAATTTTCCTTAAATACTCTTTTCTTTTGTGGCAGGGTCATATGGTTTGCATGAATAATACCTCTTGAGTAGCATCCACATATGTAGCCTGTGTTGGGGCCATAAGTCTCTCCTTAAGTTGAATATAAAGTAAAATGAGACTATGCAACAGGTTTCTGTGGTGATGGGACAGCCCACAGGCATGGGAGGGGGGCTGCATTTATAAAATTAAATGGTATCATTTTTTTGTGTGTTTCTAGGAGTCTATTCTTCCAACTTTGTATTGTTTGACAGTTTCCTGAACATACATATGGAAGTTTGGTTCTTTTCATACACCCTTAGTTCCTTCTTTCATTTCTCCATCTTTTGCTGGAATCCTTCTGACCAAATCAACCTTTGTCCATACCTTCTTTTGGCATATGGTCCAATGAGTTTAACTGGAGTTTCTTGCTCACCCATGGGATACTACTCAATGGAGGAAGGGCGACTTATCAGTAGGTACACTACTGAAGCAAATGATGCCCCTTCCTCAACAACAGTTAACTGCCAGTAGTCCATCAAGGGGAACTGAGGTTCCCTCACCCATGCATGCTGAAATGTTTACAGGCCTAATATTGCACAGGTCTTTTATCTTTTTTTAATGTTCTAATTAATTTTTGAGAATTTCATGTACACATACAATATATTCTGATCATATTCACCCCTTCTACTCCTCCTTCTCATCAATCCTAGATCCACTCCCACTTCCCAAACCCTTTCAAAACTTCATGTCCTCTTTTTATTTTTGAAATCCACCAAGTCCAATTTCTGTTACCATATCTCTCATGAGTGTGGAGCCTTCCATTGGAGTACGGTGGCCTACCAGAGGACATTCCCTCAAAAAACTGACTTCCTTGACAACTCACATCAATAGCTCCACAACTCTCATCAATACTCCTTAGCAGGATGTGGGGATTCATGAGACCCTCCCTTCACCAGAATGTTGACTGGCCTGATCTTGTTCAGATTCATGCTGGCACCCACAGCTGCTGTGAGTTTATGAGTGCAGCACTCTTGTCCAGAAGTTATGGATTTGCCCTGATTCTCCCCAACTTGTGATTCTAGTGATCTTTCCACATCCTCTTCTGTGATGTTCTTCTAAGCCTTGGGGGATGGGCTGTAACTCACAGGCCCATTTATGACTGAGTACTCTATAGACAGTTAATCTCCTCACTTTGACCAGTTGTGAGTTTCTGTGTTAATCTCTCACCACTGTCCACTGAAACCTCTCTAATGAGGTCTTAGTGCTGGACTAATGTAGGGATACAGAAACACAAACTTAAAGGTCTCTTTGATATTACATCAGGGTCCCCCCATTTCTGACACTCCAAGATGGTAAAAAACAACCTACAGTGGTCACTTCCTCAGAAATAAAGACTTACAATTGTTGCCAGAAGAGGCTCCTCTCAACCCAAAATAAGTACCTTTGATGAGGTAGGTGTTCAAGAACGTTCTCTTTTCTTTCATGGTCTCTTCTTGTCGCCCAACATTACCAACCCAGTTCAGATGGCACTAGAGTTCCCGAATGCTTGAACTCCCAGCCCATCTGTTCCTTAATATTTACAGAGGTAGAGTAGCAAAATCACTGGATGAAGACACAATGTGTTCTCTCTTGACTTCTCTGGGTGACAGCCTCACTTCCAGACCATGCTGGCCTGTTAAAAATGGGTATTGGATCTCAAGAAAATGACCACACACAATCCAAAGGACTTCTATAGAAGGGTGCCTTAGCTGCAATCCAAGCAGGTAGGCATACCCAGTGAGAGTCCCACTAAGCTTTTATTCCTAAAGCAAAGGGTTCCTGTCCTCACTCTGGGTGATCAAAGCTTAGTGTCATATTTAACATGGTCTTATAACTAAAAAACAAAACAAACAAACAAAATAAAAACCAAGAACACTTAAACTCAAAAGAACTATTGATGGTCCAAGTTTAATTTTAAGGAAAGGATACAACTTTGAACACATATTTTTATCTTAGACAAATATAATCCTGTCCAGAACTCACAGTTCTGAGAACTGGCAGCCTTCTGATGGAATTAATAAATCTAAGGTAAAGGAGATGCAAGTCCCTACTGATTCTGGAAACCTTTATTTAACAGTAATTGTCACACTAATCCTGTGACAGAAAATACAGAATATTTCATTTAGTTTCCCACCTAGCCCTAGCTTTCTTCCTCAGCCCAACACTAACCATGGGGAAAACTCAAGTAAAATCCAGTGGGGCCATTTGTTTATTGGGTGAAACCCCGATGTTAGAAAATGATTCCTCAATTTGATAATTACAACTCATGTGTGTCCTTTTATCACTTGTGGATGCTCAGCCATTTCTGTGGCTGCACAGATGCTTCTATGTTAAACAAATAGAAGAAATTACCAGCCACAGAATTTTTATTTCATGGACTGCTGGCTGAGATAATTACAGGCAGATGTGTAGAGCATGGACTTTATTTATCTGCAAATATGCTTTTTATTTCCAGAACTTCGATTTTTGAATGATTGTTTCTAACAGGCATCTGTCTCTTTGCATATTTTGAATTCTCATTAAAATCTCAGACTTAGACACGACTTGCTTATACTTCCGCCCTCATTTACTTTTTACTTAGATGATGTTTAGCTTGGGCATTGAGGTGACCTTGGGAACTGGCTGAAGGAAATGATTAAAGCACTTATCTTATTCCTCCAATGTGCTAGGTACTGAGGTGAGTGAGGGAGGAACAGAGAGAGTGAGCATGCTGCTCACTGGTAAGGGCTCCTGTGGGTAGAGTGAGCAGAGCAGGACAGATGTGGAGGCCGAGTATTATCTGTGGAGGGATAATTGTAGGGGTAGGAAGAGGTGCAGAAGTACAGAGGTACAGAAAGGGACCTAATGGCTCAAATGAGGTCCCTGAGTCAGCTGCGTCAATCTTTCCTGGGGTATTATTGAAAATTCAGAAGTCTGGACTTGTCAGAACCCACATCTCAAAAACTGCCTAGGTAATTCATATGCTCTTTAAAGGCTGAGAAGCCCTGGTTTTGACAGAGTGAATCAAAGTCTACATTTATGAGATGAATGCAGGTGCTGTCCCTAGAAGCTGAGGCTAGCCCTAAACCACTGGGTTGGAGAAGGGGCATTCGTGAAGCCCAGAAGAAAGAAAGCACCATGCCAACAAAGAAAAGATGATGTTACAGAGCCTGGCATTTTCCGAGGAATTAAATGAATTTGAGGCAATAGAGCAGAGACAGTTTTATGGCAGTGACAGGCTGAGAAAGAGAAGTGAGCAGGTGCCATTTGCACCTGGTCCTCACTGCAGCCTGTGCTGAATGTGAGCCTCCTTAGGCTGTGGCAGAAGCTCTGCAGCCCGACTGCCTATTGCTCTGCTCTGAGGTTATGACATGGGTCATGTGAAATGGGTAACGTGTACAGCCTTAATTTGCTCATATGTAAAAATGGCAGTCACAGCATCTACCCAGAGAAATTGTTGGGGATTCAGAGATTTACATAGAAACCATATACACACGGTGAGTATAAAACACATGACCAGTTTTATTAGGAATAACTGGAGGTTATGATGTCATGAACACATGGGGATCTTCGATTGTGTTTCTGTTTATGCTTCCTTAAAAAGGTGATTCTGGTAGTAATGGAGATAAAGGGGGAAAAGTAAAAGATAAAAATGTGGTAAGAAGTGAAGCAGATAGTAACTAGTGATAGCCTCTTCCTGGTCTTCAGTTTATAAAAGAAACACTAACCTTTAGGTGGCCTCGCACTCCTGACCACATGTCTAGAGGAAAGAATAGGTGACCACACGAGTAGGCATGACCTTTCCCAAACTGCACCCAAATATGAGCAGATATTGGAAGAGAAATGAAGATTGGGTTAGTTGTTCATTTGAAAAAGAGGTTCTAAAAGGGGATGCCAAGCCTGAAAGAAGAAGGACAGAGCTGAGAGCTGTGTCATGGGACCAGATAACAAAGTGTCTAGAAACTGCATGGTTTTGTGGATCTGATGTTCACCACTGCCTCCTATGGAGTTAGACCAGTGGGATTTGGAAAGAGGGGAACCTGCAGAAATGATGATTTTGGGGAGCTAAAGCTTGAACTTGAGTAGATTAAGGACATCTGCAATGCATCCTCTTTATGTAGGACTATGAGAATTCAGCAGAGGGTAAAGGGTCTAGATTAGACAGGCATTTTGTTATTGGTTCTCACATTTATCTCCTGGCAAAAGAAAATTCCAAACACCCACACTGGAGAATTCACAACTACCTGTGACTCCAGCTTCAAGAAATCCCACACTGTCTGGTCTTTGTGGACACCATACACATGTGACATATACTCACACACAGAAAAAATATACACATACACATAATTAAACATAATAAAAATATTAAAAAGTGAATTTCTTTTCTTTGAACATAGAGACTGCACTGAGGATGAAGGACTGGGTATCTACAGGCCACACATCCAAACACACATTTAAATATGTTAAGATGATAAACAGATACTTCCACATCATTTTTATGCAATAAATTTTACTTCTTTGAACTATTTTATTAATCTCTATTTTCCACTGTCTTCATTTTGACCTTCTTGTATGGTCTATTATTAATCTTGCACAAAATATAGAAGTAATGTTGATCTATTTTATAAAATATTACTGATTACATCATGAGATGGTGGTAAATTTTCTGGTATGACCTCTCACCATATTTCCTCTGTGTACTGTCATTGCTCAAAGTAATGGTATTAGCAAGAAAGAACATAAAAGTCACACAGGCCCCACCCTTTTTCCAGACACTACACTAGGCACCACAGGTGCATTTTATTAATTGTTGACAAAACCTTGCAAGGTAGAGAAAAGCTTGGTAACACACCAAAGAGCAGCAGAAATTTGTTCTCTCTGACATGGCTCTCAGAACATGTTTATTTCTCACCTTAGCATGGCCACATTTAAACCTGAGCCTAGACACTCTCCTGAATCTATGGGGTCTTTAGCATTAGGCAAGTCCTCAGCCACAATCTTTAAATGAATAAGTGAGAATACAAGTGGTAAACAATCTACTGACTGTAGTTACTGTTCCCTATTCCCATATTTGATGTGCATTTTCACAGGACATTTTTGCATATAGCACTGCTTGTGCCACATTTTAATCCTGTGCCAGGAGTTCAGGAGAGCTATGTCTGCTGTTACAGGATTTGTCAGGCATTGCTAAGCTCTAGATTCTTGCATAGTTCATCAAAGTGTTCAACAAGAATTCAGTAGTGACCCTTGGTGCTGGTTCTAGGACAGAACCGCCTTCTACTCAGAAATGGGACCACAGATTATGGATGGAAAACACTGGAAAGGAAAAACTGAAAAATCAGTGAGGACCAAGAATGTGTTCCTTGAGTTTCAATTGAAAAAGAAAGTAATATAATATTTGTGTGGATATTTGATATATGCTTATAACTATCTAAATGTGCATATGTACGTGTGTGCATTTGTGCATGTATCTGAGTACTTTCATTGTGCATGTACACATGTATAATCTATGTGTATGTGTATGCTTACATTTGGGCGGATATGCATGAATGGGTTGGTATATATGCATGTATTCATATGTTGACATGGGTTTGAGTGGATATATTTCTGTGTGCATGTGTGTGCATACTTGTGTGCATGCTCAACTCAAGTTCACAATGAGTTGGATCTTGGTGTGACCACTTTGACCACAGGATACATCCAAACAATACTGAGCTGCTTTCCAGGTTGGTCTCTAAGCACCTGGCAACTTCCTATTCCTGTTCCTCAGAAAACTTTTTTGTGAATTCCTGAGAATTATGTAAGAAGCAGACTACTTTGCTAGAGCAACACACAGAAACTGAAGACAAACACAAAGAGAGAGTGGGACCTTGTTGGATTTCCCTTCTACTGTCCCCACCAAGGTGCCAGGTAGGACAAGGGAAACTGGTGGACATTGAGTCTGTTCAGACATCAACTAAATGCTGAAGCCAGTCAGTAAATACCATGTGGAACAGAAGAACTGTCCAGTTGAGCCTTGTCCCACCATGATTATGATGTTTAATAACATGTTGATTTTATGGCGTCTACTTGGTTGGGATGGATGTTGTGACATATAGATAACTGGAATCCATGGGGATCCTGGAACCCATAACACTTCTAAGAGTTGTCCCACATGAAATGGGAGACTAGGTTCTTTCATATCACAGTAAACTGTAACATGGGATTAATGGTACAGGCATGACTCCATGTTAGGCACTCCAATTATCCTGGGGAAGTTCTACATCCACCTAAATTAACTGTCCAAGGACATAGAGGGTCAAGAGAATGGAAGAAGCCAATGGACCAATGGCACCCAATTACCTATGCATTGTTATGTGAAGAGAAACAGCATTGAACATTGTGCATTGACTTAGGGCACTGCATGAAGTATTTCCCACTTATAGCCAAATCCATTTCAAAATTATTTTTACAGGAAAATAAGCCAACAAACCAGAAAGGAACAGGGAAGCTACGTTCTTATAAAACAGGCTACTCTTGTAGTAATCTACAGGTGGGTTACTTTTCCTGTAATTCTACCATTGCTGCTCAAAAGAGGTATCTTTGCAGGATGACATTTAAGATGCAATGTGCGATAATAGTTTCATTTGGGAGACATTTTCCCTTTGAGTCCACCTTTCAAGTTAGCATAATACAATGAGAAATCAGCCTTTCCACTTCCCTTTGTCACTGGAGAACTTTTCCTCTCTTAAGATTATTCATTGTCATTTCCATAGATGGAACTGAATCCGGATGTCAGTCCAAAGTGTGTAAGAACTAATAAAGTTTCATTTTAAACTTATTTATCATTCTCCACATGATTCTGTTCTTTATTCCTCTGTAAAAATAGATATTTTAAAAGACACAAAGTCAATGTTAAAATGATTAAAGTTGCATATCACTACTGCTACAGGTGTCTTCCTTCTAACGTGCAGTCTAGTACAGACATTTACCTCTGTGGCATCAAGTTTCTCAAGAAGGCAACAAGCTGAAGTCCATACACGAAGTTCTTGCAATGTGTTATCTTCACCCTTTGTTCGCTTATATGGGGCTCTCACAGTGTGGCAGTTAATTTTCATTGTCAATTTGGATTTAGAATCACCTAAGAGACACATCTCTAGGAATGTATGTGAGAGTGTTCCCAGAAGAGGTTAATTTAGAAAGGAAGACCCACCTTGAATTAGAGACACTTTAATTTGGAGAATAAAATCTCCTCACAAATATAAGCAGAGACTGGAGAGCTAGTGTTCATTTCTGTTGCTTTATGACTGTGGATGCAATGTGAACAGCCCACTCAGTCTCCTGCTGCCAGTCACAGATACCCACAATGGTGGACTGCATCCTCTCAGATCTTAAGACAAAATAATTTTTTCCTTTAAGTTGCTTTTGTCAGATAATTTGTCACATCAATGAGAAAATGTCATTATAAGTTCTGACCTTTTCTAGTATCGAGCTGGAAATGCATGCTCCTCCACCAGAAAGTCCAGGCTGCATCTGTTCCCAGGCAGAAAAGGGTGGAACTTGAATCGAGATCCATAACCTCAGGATGTCTGCTCAGGCTGGAAAGGGAGGAGAAAAGTTCATTTTCACCATCAAGTATCACAGCTCTTATGATAAGCATGCAGGAAGGTTAGGCTAACCCTATTCCTCTCTGTCATGATGCAGCAAAAGGTTACAACTGTTTTAGATGAGCTCTGGCATCACATCAGGCAGTTTCAAGTTGCTCAGAGTTTCTGGACTGAGCTGAGGGACCTGGAAAACCCAATGTCTGCTTTGGGAACAGCAGCAACTAGCCACTGCCACAGATGAGCACTATGGTGAGTAGAGTGGGTGGGGGTGAAAAATGAGAGCTTTGGAGGCAACCAGCAATGGTGATTGAGATGCAAACCTCGGTAGGCAGTCATGGTGGTGGTAGCAGCGGGGGTGTGAGCTCCTGCTCCAGGTACTCAGACATGAGCTTTGACTGACTGCAGTAGGAGATCTGGCTAGTCAACAGCAGCAAGGCGGAGAGCCTGTATCCAAGCAAGCTTATCTAGGCCAATCAGACACTGAGTTCTTCATGGGGGCAGAAAGCCCTTCCTCCTCAAGCTCAAAATAAACATCCAAATCTCAGGTGGTCATCATGGAGGAATGGAGAAAGAGAATTTATTTCATGAATCAGGGACACCACAAACCTTTTGGCAGTGGGAGGGGTTTTAGAGGTGAATGTGTTTGATTCATTGGGATTAGGAGTACCAGGGATACTTCAGTAGCATAGTCCTATCATAAGAAAGGAAATAAAGTACCTAATTATCCCATAGGCAGCGGAGGTGAGGTAAGAACTCCAAGTATCGTTAAAAGCATGATGTACAAAAGGTCATTGGCTGAAACCCAAAGCACCAAGAGATATCATTAGCATGAGGAAGTACCTCCAGGAATCCCCAGGTGTCCACTGAGCAGGTTTCTTATCAGGAAAGGGTTCTAAGTTCCTTGGGGAACTTACAGACACTTACAGAACTATGTGACACTTCTTAGAGGATATGGAGTTTCCCTAGATCAGGCAGAAGAGGGGACCTGCTGAAAAAAGGAGTCAGTCATATAGCACCGAGCTCAGGGACTTTGCAATAATGCCAGACTTCAAGCTTACCAGCAAGATCTAACAAAAAAATTCCCTGATATACACAGTCTCACAATGTAGACCAGGCTGACTTCAGACTCTCCAAACCTGTTTGTTGAACACACAGGTATGCAAGTCCATTTCCAGCTTGTTGATCAAGATTTGTGTGCAGGTCAAACCTATAGGCAGCTGAAGCTCTCTCTTGCTGGCCTCATTTCTGGAAAATTCTATGGAATGTGACTCAGACTGTCCACAGGAATGAAGAAATGCATGCTTCCTACCAGTATTCACATAAGCCATCAAGGGCAGCCATAATTCACAACTCCCTACACTTTATGGTAGTACATGTACCCCAAGTGTGTCTGATGCAGAAGGCAAGGGGCATAGGGCTTCAGGTTGTCAGAAACTCTAACATGGTCTCTTTGCTAAGTTATCCCATGTATCCAAAGGTGGAGTAAGGGCAAGCAGAAGATACGAGGTCATCCACAGAACAGGTAGAGGAAAGGTATAGACAATGTTTCCTACAGGAAACAACCACACAGACAACAGACGCTATAAGGAATCTCAAGAAAAAAGTGAAAGGTGAACAACACAACTGGAGAGGGCCAGGAGAGAAAAGCCAGAAAGCGACAATACAGTAAAGAAGCAAGCAAGAAAGTCAGTGATTCCCAGGGGAGACAGGAGGGGAAGCAGGGCTGTGAAGAACCTGGCTGCCATCGGAATGGCTTTAGATGTCTGCAGCACTGTTGGAAGAGAGATAAAATGATGAAATGATGGTTTCACTCTCAAGAAGAAATTATTTGAAACCAATGATTGATTCTATTCTCAGGCAAACTAGCAATGAACACCAGAGTAAATACTTTACCAGATGGTGTTCTCAAATAGTGTCTGAAATCAGATGCCAAAGAAACCTAAGTGACTAACTGTGGTGTTCATTAGCATACCAAAGGGCGTGCTGGCCTCCAGGTTCTCTCAATGGATATGTTCTACCCAAGCAGGGGATTAAACCAAGAAACAAACAGAAAAGGAGCCACAGGAAGACAGAGTCAGTGAGGTCTCTAGGATCACAGCTGTGCCTCAACCACAGAAAATAAGTAGACAGAAAGAACAGGTGAAAAAGTTTATAAATTTGATCAATGACTTACACATGTACAGAGATAGTGCTGCATCATGGATATGTATAATTAATATAAGACACAAAAGTGGAGTTTGTGCACTAATTATCACTCTTGCATGATTTAGTTTTAAGGAAACATTTTTCTTTCCCTCAAAAGATCAGATAGCAACTGTTTTTGGTTTCATAGACCATACATCCTCACAACCACTCAGCTCTGACATTCAAGGGCAAAAACAGCCTTGAATGTTACATACATAGTGACTTTAATAAAGCTCTTTGCCAAGAGGGAAGCAGGCAAGCTCTCATGCTTGGAGACATATTTTCAAACTGCACACACACACACACACACACACACACACACACACACACACATACATTTGTAGTTGTAGTTGTTATAGTTATAGTTCAGATAGTTATAGTTTGTTATAGTTATGGATGATAGATAGGAAGATAATCATGCACATTACATGGATCACTGGTAAATGATCTTAATGAAATCATATTCATTTAAATATTGAGTACTCATAATATAAGGGATTTGGAGGGCAGAATCCATGCAGTCAGGGTGGACAGAGCATGAGCAAGTAAGTCACATCCCAAGATGGGAAGTTGAAAGGGGAAGCCCTAAGAAGAAAATAAGAAAGCCAAGATTAAATCACAGATCTGTATCAGGGCTTTTCACCAAGAAGTTGCCAGGGACAGAAGAGGTGGCTCAGGGGAGAGAAGACTGGGGAATGGCACATGGTCGAGCATCTCCAAGGTTTCTGGATAGAATACCTACATCTCTATGTCATGTATATCCCCTATATGGAGGGTATCCTAAGGAAGTAGGCAGATCTAGGGTGTGTAGCAGAGTGGCATACATATATGGGGAGAGTAGGTAGAAGTTGAGGCAGGGAGAAAAGAAAGTCCCTGGACTTGGAGTGGACCTCTACAATATGACATCCTAGTTTGATATTCCCCAGGACATTTATCAAAGGATTTATTAAGGCAGGGCAACAGTCAATTTTATCTCACAGTTTGTTACACTGATTTATACATTTTATTTAGGCATATATTTGTCACAAGTCATCAGTGACCAAGCACACCTATTTGGTCTGCCTTCATTGGTGGGAACCCAGCCTGTATCTGCTGAGTCAGAAGGAGTAGCTAGAAAGAACCCTGAGATAACTCTAGAAAGAAATTTATAAGATACATCTCAATATAGCTCTTGACTTTGCTGTCTAGTTTATGGTTGTGACACCAACTCTGCTCATACAGAGAGCATTGTGAGCATAGGTAGATTGTGTGAATAAACCCCCAGCAGAGGGCCTGAAACATCCATTGGTCTGTGAATAGATGGTGTCAAGTTCCTGAGCAAAGCAAATGTGTCTAATGGACCTTGCATAGATTCCAAGGGCACAAGGGGCTGTGACCAACAAAGCCTGGGAAGGATTCTATAAACAGAAACAGCTACATGTTCTACACATCACTACCCTCCTAGAGTTCAGGAGTTAGACCAGTTAGGCTAGAGTTCAGGAGCTAGTGCCTCTCTTGGTGAGCTGGTGAGCTGGTGAGAATTTGGGGAAAGCCAAATTCTTCTAGGATGCAGCAGATTCAGGTAGGTACTGCAGGCTCCTGCCACTTGTGGAAGATAGTTTCTTTTCTTTCTTTAATGTTTATTTATTACTTCAAGTTACATCTCTATCACAGTCCCTTCCGTACACCCCTCCTGGTCCCAAACTCCCACCTTCTACTGCCATTCCCAGAGTGGGTTGCCCCTACATATCAGCCCCCCACAGTTCAAGAGTCATATGAGGGCTAAGAGCTTCCTCTTGCTACGGGCTTATATGGCAACTCCATTAGGGCAAAGTGTCCCACTAACAGGTAACAAGGTCTATGTTCCTGTTCATTTTGGCGTGTTGGTTGTAGGATATTTATCCTGTACTACGTGGCTAAAACACAATTATAAGTGAATAGATGCCATGTGCATCTTTCTGAGTCTGGGTTAGCTCACTCAGGATGAGCTTTTCTAGCTCCACCCATTTGGCTGTAAATTTCAAGATTTTGTTGTTTCTGATGGCTGAGTAGTATTCCATTGTGCAAATATACCACAGTTGTTTGTTTGTTTATCCATTCTTTAGTTGAGGGGCATCTGGGTTGTTTCCAGTTTCCTGCTATTACAAATAAGGCTGCTATGAACATAGATGATGAGATGTCCTAGTGGTTTGGTGAGGAATCGTTTGGGTGGATACCCAGAAGTGGTACGGCTGAGTCTTGAGGTAGAATTATTCCAAGTTTTCTAAGATATCGCCAGACTGATTTCCATAGTGGTTGTACAAGTTTGCACTCCCATCAGCAATGGAGGAGTGTTCCCCTTTCTCCACAACCTCACTAGCATGAACTGTCATTTAAGTTTTTGATCTTAGCCATTCTGACTGGTGTGAGATGGAATCTCAGAGTCATCTTGAATTGCGTTTCTCTGAGGATTAAAGATGTTGAGCATTTCAAGAGTCTCTCGGCCATTGGAGATCCCTCTTTTGTGAATTCTTGGTTTAGTTCTGTTCCCCATTTCTTGATTGGATTATTTGGTTTCTTGGTTTCTAACCACAGGGCTTGCCACTGCTTCCATTTATGCTTCCCACTTTCTGTCTGGCTTCCCACAGCCTCCTCAGTCAGTCACTCTGATTTCTGTAGGAACTTGAGTGATCTCCATAATAAACTGCTTTACCCAGAACCTCAAAGAACTCATATACACGTCTGGATCTTCTATTAAGGAACTCAGGAAATGGATGTTCAGTATCACTGGGGAAATTAAACTGGAGGAATACAAAGTATCTCACTCGAACTCTAACAGCCAGCCAGGGAGTTAATGGAAGCTAGGATACAGAACTTGACTGGGTGCCAACACTCCTTAGCATCCAGCAGCATTTATCCCTGTCCCATCTTTGTAAGTGTGTGTTGACCTAGTTTCCTGTGTGATTGCTGGGGACAGAAGTGGTAATAAGGGATCAGAGTTCTACTCAAGTATTTCACCAGGCTGGGACTTAAAGCCAAGTCACATGGCTTATGGCACTGAGCAGAATGTCTTTCCTAAACTGTAAAGGGGACTGTGGGATCTTGCCTTAAGGACACAGGGATTCACAGGTGGAGCTCTGCAAGCTGCCTCCCACTCTTTGGAACACAGGCCTAGCAGGCTGACTTCTGGCTGCTTTGCCCATTTCCAAGCCAAGCCAGAAAAGGATTATACAACTCTAGGCACTCATGGATGTGGAATTCTTCACCCAACCCCCAGAACTAACAGAGGAGAATTGCTTATGAGGGAGGTGCAGAGAGGCCACAGTGCAGTTCTCTCCACCCCAGGGTAAACAGTCAGGGGCTATGAAATGCTCACACATAACCAGCATCACTGAGGGGCTGACTTGCTAAAACCTGCAGTAATTTAGCTTTTATAAAGCCACGCTGGGGAATGGCTCACCCACTGCACACTGCGTACTGAGGCAGTAGGTGTAAACAAACGTGCATTTAGTTGACTATGTCTTTGTCAGTCTCTACATTGTTGCTCCCATTCCTAAAAACCCAGCATCTGTTTCTTTCTGGTGACAGTAGAACTAGCCAGGTCCCAGCCATCTGCTCCAGAGCAGATGTGCTGACTGAGAGAGTGTGGAGCCTCAGAGGCCATAGGCATACACCATGTGTAGACTTGTGTGCTGTCTTTACCTAGTGTCCTGATCAAAGAGGGAAGGTGTGAAAAATTCATGGAAAGCACAAACTGTTGGGAAATACTTGTTACCAGGATGAATAGCAATTATCATGGTGACCCATTTTGGTCTCGTTTCCCATTTGTATCTCCTGTCATTCTCACATCCCTTTGGTGGATCTATCTTCAGTTTAGGAATTACAACTAGGCTGGGGAAGGAGAGTTCCAGTGAAACACTTGAGAGCTGTTGCAAGGCTTCGAGGATTTTTTTTTTAATGTTTATGTATTACTTCAAGTTACATCTCCATCACAGTGCCCTCTTTCCACCCCTCCTCATTCTACCCTCCCACCCTCTCCTCCCTCTCCCACCCATCCCACTCCTCCAATGTGGAATGTCCCTACCTATCAGCCCCTCTCAGTTCAACAGTAATATGAGAGCTAAGAGCTTCCTCTTGCACTGGAGGCCTACATGATAGCTTCCCTAGGGAAAAATCATCCCATTAATAGGTAACAAAGTCTACGTTCCTGATCTTTTTAGTGTGTCGGTTGTAGAATAGTTATCCTGTACTGTATGGCTAAAATCCAATAATAAGTGAGTAGATGCCATGTGCATCTCTCTTGAGTCTAGGTTAGCTCACTCAGGATGAGCTTTTCTAGTTCCATCCATTTGGCGGCAAATTGCACATGATTTCCTTGTTTCTGATAGCTGAGTAGTATATCATTGTGTAAATGTACCACAATTTTCTTTATCCATGTGTTGATTGAGGGATATCTGGGTTGTTTCCAGTTTCTAGCTATTACAAATAAGGCTGCTTTGAATATAGATGAGGATATGTCCTTTTGGCTTTGTCAGGAATTGTTTGGGTGAATACCCAGAAGTGTTATGGTTGGGTCTTGAGGTAGAGTTATTCCAAGTTTTCTAAGATATCACTAGACTGATTTCCATAGTGGTTGTACAAGTTTTCACTCCCACTAGTAATGGGGAAGTGTTCCCCTTTCTTCACAACCTCACCAGCATGTGCTGTCATTTGAGTTTTGATCTTAGCCATTCTGACAGATGTGAGATGGAATCTCAGAGTTGTCTTGAGTTGCATTTCTCTGATGATTAAGGATGTTGAGCATTTCTTCAAATGTCTCTCGACCATTAGAGATTCCTCCTTTGTGAATTCTCAGTTTACCTCTGTTCCCCATTTTTTGATTGGATTATTTGGTTTCTTGGCATTTAATTTCTTGAGTGCTTTGTAAATTTTGGATATTAGCCCTCTGTCATATGTAGGGTTGGTGAAGATCTTTTCCCAATCTGTAGGTTGCTGTTTTGTTCAAATGACAGTGTGTTTGCCTTACAGAAGCTTTTCAGTTTCATGAGGTCCTATTTATTTGATTGTTGGCCTTAGATCCGGAGCTGTTGGTGTTCTGTTCAGGAAGTTGTCACCTGTGCCAATGAGTTCAATGCTTTTCTCCACTTTCTCTTCTAATAGATTTACTGTGTCAGGCATTATGTTAAGGTCTTTGATCCACTTGGACTTAAGTTTTGTTCAAGGTGATAAATATAGGCCTATTTGCATTCTTTTACATGTCGAAATCCAGTTATACCAGCACCATTTGTTGAAGATGCTGTCCTTTTTCCATTAGGTTTTGGTTTCTTTGTCAAAAATTAAGTGACCATAGGAGGATCTTAATACCAGTCCCTAGAGCTCCTGTAACTTTGGATGGCAGGATATGGATGGGTACCAAAGTGTCCACCCTCCTCCTTTAGTTCTATTAGCCTCAAAGTAGACATTCTTTCTTAGGCAGCTGGCGGAAGTCTTGTTTTATTTTTGCTTTTATTTCAATTATTTTGTCTTTGTGTGTGTGTGTGTGTGTGTGTGTGTGTGTGTGTCTGTGTGTGTTAGGGATTGGATCTGGGGTGTCATGGATTCTATGCAAGCACTCTACCTCTAAACTTTACCCATAGCTCATTTTATCTTTGAAGACATTATTTGAGTGGATTTCTTCTAATTCCTTAAGAGCAAAGATATATTAAGCCCTTTATGAAAATATAAATAGCAGGGCTATGTAGGTGACCCAGAGATCTTCATATTTTATGTACTTAAAGACATGATGTGAATTTAAAAGCATCAATTAGTTAGGAGGTCCTTGGCCCATGAGTTTGGAAAATTTAAGCTGTAATTTTCAGGTTTGTCATTTTTCACTGTACTAGTTAGATTTCTTTGCAAACTACATTCTTTTAAATTCCCGTGTCCAGTCTAAAGCTTACCAGATGTGTTAGTGGCTTTTATGTTACTGTGACTCAACATACTTGATGGAACAACTTGAGGGAGAAAAGACTCACATTGACTCTGAGTGTTCAGTCCAGGGTTGCCTAATGCCATGTACAGGGACAGAAGTCCATGGTGGTGGGAGCCCATGGCAGGGGCTGTCCTTCATGTCTTGACAGAGAGGTAGCAGCATGTTACAGGAGGAGGCCAAGGACAAGACACCACCAGGGATTTGTTACAGCAATGATATAATTCTCCAGCTAGGCCCCATATCCTAAAATTTTAATAACCTCACAAAATGTACCACATCTGGAGAGTAAGCTATCAAAGCTTGAATCAGTTGGTTTATTTTATATTTAAACCACAATAGCAGGCATAATTCTAGCATAGGTAAGAAGTATGTGCTTAAATGCAATTCAAGATGACTCTGAGATTCCATCTCACACCTATCAGAATGGTGAATATCAAAAACTCAAATGACAGCACATGCTGGGGAGACTGTGGAGAAAGGGTAACATTCCTTCAGTGCTGGTGGGAGTGCAAACTTGAACAACCACTATGGAAATCAGTGTGGTGACATCTTAGAAAACTTGGAATAGCTCTACCTCAAGACCCAGCCATACCACTCCTGGGTATACATTAAAATGATCTCTCACCAAACCACAAGGATATCTATCTCCTCATCTATGTTCATAGCACCCTTATTGGTAGTAGCTAGAAACTGGAAACCACCCAGATGTCCCTCAACCAAAGAATGAATAAAAAACTGTGGTACATTTACACAATGTAATACTACTCAGCTATCAGAAACAAGGAAATCATGCAATTTGCAGCCAAATGGATGGAACTAGAAAAGCTCAACCTGAGTGAGCTAACCCAGACACAGAAAGATGCATATGGCATGTATTCACTTACAGTTGGATTTTAGCCATGTAGTACAGGATAACTATCCTACAACCAACACACCAAAATGAGCAGGAACATAGACCTTGTTACCTGTTAGTGGGACACTTTGCCCTAATGGAGTTGCCATATAGGCCCCCAGTGAAAGGGGAAGCTCTTAACACTCATAAGACTGTTGAACTGATGGGGGCTAATATGTAGGGGTAACCCACTCCAGAGGAGTAGGATAGATGGGAGAGGGGGAAGAGGGTGGGAGGGTGGGACCAGTTGGGATGAAGAGAGGGGACTGTGATGGAGATGTAACTTGAAGTAATAAACAAAACAAACAAACAAAAAAGAAGTATGGGCTCCATATGTGGGATCCATGCTGTATTCCTCTTGTTGGCTTGCCAGGAACAGGGAGTGGAGCCCGTCATCTGCTTTTGTGGTTGTTGTTTCTCTGTGGTTCTTTTGGGGGGGGGTTGTTTTTTTTTCATGAATAACATGGTCTTTTTGGTGGCTTTGGACCATACTTCTAACAATGTCATCACCTTCTGTACTTGGCTTGATAAGCTATTGACTAATGAGTTTCTTACTAGCAGGGCTACAAGGCTCCCAGTACACTATGCTTTCCTAGGAATGAGCCATCATCATAGCTTCAGAGGGCTTCCACCAGTAGCTCCACCACCATCCTCAGTACAACAACAAAATATATTCTTTCTGCAATGGTCCAGCTCTCAGTTTGGAGCCAACTGACAGCCTGCTATGATTTCAGTGCCACTTGTCCAATGGAGTTAAAGCTCATAGGCTTGGGAGTTTTTGTTTCCTTTTGTTTATGTTCAGGAATGTCTTCAAAATCTAGAAGTTGCCTAACAGAAAGCACAGTGCCCATTTCAACGAGTTGGTTCTCCAGAACCATGGACAGTGCAGTGCCTGGAAGGATAGGCTCTGAGTGAGGCGGGTGTGATAGAAGAGGAATCAGAGAAACCCAGGCCCTTCATTGCATCTAAGACAGTCTGAATCTGGACATAGTTCTCATGCCTGGAACTAGAGGGATTACCGGCACGCAAAGTAAGCTGGCAGTATGATCATGAATCTGCCTCTCTATCTCTGTCCCTTGTAATGCCATTGCTACTGGGCTAAAAGCCACAACTGGAGAGCAGTGGGTAGTTTTATTGCTCTTTGTTAACATGTGTACATAACTCAGAAAGGGTGCTGTGTGATTGCTTAAAGTTAACCTGACAGTGTAAAGAATGGAAACACAGAGATGCAGGCACCATGTCTCAAACTACCCTTTATAACGTACCATTGTATTAGCCATAGGCTCATTATCGTAGTCCTGTAACCTAAGTAGGAGCATCAGTGTCATACTCTCATCTCTACAGACAGGGAGTCACATCATCTGAATTGAACCACCTAGCCCCTTCTCAAACCCAGCCCTCTTTGCTGTCCCCAGCCTATCTATCCAATGGCAGCATTTTGGATTTGTGCCCTTTGCTCCTGAATGGTCAAGAATCTTCCATTTCTTGTCTCAACCAATCTCTTCCCTCCTGAAGGCCCTGAAGTGATGTCTTTTAGAGTCACAGACCAGCTATCTTGTTCTTTCAGGCTTTAAGAGCTTAAAGGCTTCATAGTGCCCTAGCCATGTGTGCCCTACGGTGTCATGGGTTCTGTGAATAAACGATAAGCTAACCACCATTCTAGGCATAGTGTTTACTTGCTATTTGACACTTTGTGCATATGGAAGTCTTTAGGCCTGGTGGCACACCCATTTATTTTTCTTCCAAAGGATGAACTCTGTAGAGCCTGACCCAGAAGAAGAGGAATGGCCAAAGAGGATGACTGCATCAACTGATGAAAAAGTGACTCATACTCCTAGAAGTGAATACAAAGCTGAGCCTTTGGTACCTTCTCTAAACATCCACAGTAAAAGATTCTAAGTGTTCTAAGTATCCATGTGGGAAAGGAGGGATGGGGATGCTTTTTGTCTCCTACTTGTGTCCCTTCCATTCCTATAAAGTCTAGGTGGTTATGTAAGTGCCCATGAACAGGGTTGAGAATACTAGTTGCATTTTCTTCCAGATATAGATATAGTGATTGATTTTTTCCTTGCTCTTTAAGATGTGCTGGGCTCTCCCCTGTCTTGACCATACACTGTCTTCATGACTCTCTGCTTCTTTATCACACAGGATCGTGCCTGGCCCAGGGCCAAAACCTCCTGGGTTTTATGCTGCAAAGGTTACTCTCAACTAATTAGGGCCAAACATACTTAGATAAATGAATGTTGTGGTCATTCTAAGGTGCTATTGGTATGTGTCCTCAGTGGTCTCAGTGGATTGCACATAGCTGGACATATCAGCAGAAGTATCAACATTGCTCTCCCTTACTGTTTCATCCCCCTCACATACTCATTCTTTCTAGGTTTCTCTTCATAAAAAATTATCTGTACACACACACACACACACACACACACACACACACACACACACACAATATTAGTGGGAGCTTTGGGGAAATCCAACTGAAGTAATGCTACATTTTGTGTATGATTTAGCTCATCAAAACTCACACTAGAATTTGATTACCATGTTGAGAGGCATGTGAGCATTAAGAGACAATTATGGGACCATGGGATCTACCACCATGAATGCCTTTCTGTATCTCTCAAGAGACTGAGTAAAATAAATGTGCCTTGCAGGATTGGGTTAATCCTCAAGAATGAGTGTTTATAAGGCAAAGACACCCTGGATTGAACACACTTCTTTCCCTTATAATTTCCCCAATCTCAGTTACTCTGTTATAACAAGAGAAAACAGACTAAGACATTTTTCCTATATAAATTTTAAACTGTTCATGTTGGATTTATGTGTGAATATTTATTCCTTATACACTTTGCATCTGACTTATTATGGGTCTGAGTGAAAAAGGAGAATAAAGAACCCCATTTCTACAGTTGTCCACTAAATTTAGTGTCAGTGAATCAAGATGCTGTTTAGCTATGTCGAGCTTAATCTCTTTCATGCCTCATATCCCCCTAGAAACAAAGGATATCAGCAAGCTGACAATGAAAACTATACATGCAAATTATAAATATTACTTACAATTTGTAAGTGTTCTTAGAACACATGGCTCATGGCAGTTTCCATGATTCTTCCAGTACTCATTATATAGATAAGTAAACTGAGGCCAAGGTTGGAAAAGAACTAGTCCATATTAGCCCTTCAGCATATCGCCAAGACCAGGTCATTTTCAGCACTATGTCCCTGTCCCGGTTATTCCTTCCTCCAATCTCTTAAGATAAATGAGTGGTATTATGCTTGGTGTAAATTTGTTATGTTTTATTGATCAAGAGGAATAAACGTGCTGAGAGCCCAGCTCTTCCTTTCAGCATGCACTTACAGCTCCTGAGCAGCACACATCTCAGCTGCTCTGTAAGAAGGGCTCCATTATCTTGTTATTATAATGCCACCCACATCCCTGCCTTCTCCCCAGTTAATCTGACAGGCATGCCCTATAGCAAACCTTGCTTCATTACCCAGGTCTTAGCTGTTCAAATGCATTTTCAGGGTGCTTTTCTCTCCACCTTCCATCCATCCTCCACATTTTCTGCTCTTTTCAGGCCATATTTTTTAATTTCAAACTAAGTTAGTGTCTGCTATTTACAACCAGACTGCCTGGCTCCTGGCCAGAACGTCTGGAATGAATTTTCTTTGCCACAGCGAGGCCCAGAGCATGCTCTGAGGAGCCTCAGTTTTTATTTAAGTTTTCAACTATATATATATATATTTTTTTTTTTTTTCTGGGAATGCCTCTGCTCTCCAAGCATATAAGTCAGGCCTTGGTGCCAAGTAGCTTATTTTCTAAAACAAATAAGGTTTTAATGAATAAATCACTAATATTATTTTTTGTTTGCTGTCATTAAGGTTTTTGTTTTGATCTCAATCTTTTTCTGATGACAGGTGTAGAGATTTGCTTCTCCTTAGACATGGGTATTTGACAGGTGACAAGAGGATGCTTCAAAAAATATCCTGATGAGGTAGGTGAGCGTGCTCACACAGAACTAATCCTCATGGGGAAGACAGGGCAGACATTTGTGGTCCTTTCCTAGGGTGAGGACAACCAAGTCTGAGATACATCAAGTAGTGATGTCACACATAAAACCTCTAGGAAACAACATCTATGCAACATCAGGCTAGGTGATGCAGCATCTGTGGAACCCCAGCCCACAGAGTGACTAGGACTGAGATCTTGAGTGTGTCTTAAAGACATGAACATCAAAGGCTTGGCCCAAAGCTTCCGCAAAGCTATTTATTGGGAGGCGGTGTGACCTTTGATAGGTGGAATCTGGTGGAAAGAAAGAAAGGAATATCGGATTCTAACTTCTCCTTTCTCCACTCCCTAATTCTCAAGAAGTGAGTTTGTTCACCTGTGTGAGCTCCCACCTTGTTGTTCTGCCTTGAGATAAGTCCAAATGCAATGAGGCAAAGGGATTACTGATGGTAACCTTGGAAACAGTTCATTATTTAGTTACAATGATGGAGAGAGCTGATCAGCACCAGAACCTGGGCATGCTCTCTCAGCTTGGGAACTTAGGAGTCCTGCCATACCAAGGGTTCCTGAAGCCTCTTAGAACTCATGCATCCTTGGAGCTCAATTGCTAAGCAGTTGGTCAATTAGCTGACGCTTGGACCCCTTCAAGAGGATATTGTCCTTCAATATGCTGAAATCACTTTGACACAGAACAGGCTGACACCAAGGACCAACCAATTGGTCCTGGCTGATAGTCAGAAAAGAAATGTGGTAAGTTTAGATTCAGATGTTGTTCATCTCTCAACATTTTCTTTGATTTTATCTTGTTTCTTCAGTGTAGTTGTGCTGAGGGGGTACAATCTTTTAGAGTTCAGGTCTAGTGAGAGATGGTCACAATCCTTCCACACACATTTTTCTAGCTCCTCACATCACCATGCAATGTATACTCTGTATGAGCAATATTATCATAAATACCATCCACCTAAGCTCCTCACCAGATTCAAGTTCAGGATGGTGCCTGGGCATCTCAAATTCCCTGTAAACTCAGATTTAGAATTGATATCTGGTAATTAATTGAATCATGTTTAAAGCTACTGGAAAAAAAGAAATAGATATTTAGATGTCAAAAGGAGATCTGAATAAAGAAAGATAAAGGAGTGAGTAGACAGCTTTAGGGAACCATTTGCAATTGTTGGTGATTTTGTGATTCTACTGTTTTAAATTGTAAATTTAGTGATTATAACTCTGGGTAAAAATTGGGTGAGGGGAGTAAGCAAAAGGAATATGATACCAGGGAATCAAAAACACTTCTGAGTCATTAATTTAAGTGATTATTCATGTAATGTAGTCTAGATAAGAAGGAGAAAAGTCCTGAAGGAATTTGTGTTTTGTTTTGGCATGGTTTCCTTATTCAACACAAACTGGCTTTGAATTTGTGGTTTTATTGTTTCAGCCTCCCAAGTATTGGAACTATAGCTGTATACCATCACATACAATTGTATGGTCCAGGAGATTTTAGAAAACAGAGAATCCAAAATATCAAGTAACTGGATGACTCAGTGAAATCTCAAAGCAGTTGTATATGAAGCTACCAAAGAGAAGCCAGGAAGAGAAAGAATTCTTCAAGAAGTAGTCTCTTACTGAGACGGTTTCTTAAGTGGGACCATGTTGAGAGAGAAGATGTCCTGATTTAGTTTGTGGAATCGAATGTAAGTAAATGTGGCCTCTTTCCTCAAAAGAATGACATTTGATTTTAAAAAAAAACTTTATGTTTGTTTTGCCTTTTGAAAATTGCCTTTCAACACTGGAATCTATCTAAAAAGGGGGGAGGGTAACATCAGGTGTTAGAGATCAAAACAAAATGTCTTTGTGAATCTTTTATTTTCCCTAATTTTCTTTCTCCTCCTGAGATAAGCCCTATGACCAAAAAGCAACTTGAGAGGAAAGAGTTTATTTAGCTAACACTTCTACATTAATAGTGCATTATGGAGGGAAGCCAGGACAGGAACTCAAAGCAGGAACATGGAAGCACAAACGGAAGCACAGGCCGTGGAAGAATTCCGCTTACTGGCCTGCTCTCCACCCCATAGGCTCTCATTAAACTATCTGCATTATACTTCTCAAGATCACCTACCCAACGACGGCAGTAACAATCAGTTATCATGAAAATGCTCCTACAGGCTTACCTGTTGTTTCAGGTGAGAGGCAATATGAGCTTCATGATATAGGTCTCCACATTTCCCTTGTTCTCAGGAAGTGATGACTTTAAAGTCCCATTCAAGAGAGAGAAATGTGCTGGTTTGTTTTTGTCAACTTGATACAAGCTAGAGTCGTCTGTGAAGAGGGAACCTCAATTGAGAAAATGCCTCCAGTAGATGGCTTGAAGGCAAGTCTATGGAGCTTCTTTTTTTCACTAATGAATCCTGTGGAAGTGTCCAGCCCACTATGGGAGTTGGATTCTTTCACCCATCTTCTTTGATGTGAGACAGAGCCTAGTTGCCTGCTGGTTCTCTGTGAATACTGTTCTCTAGACCACCCCCCTTTTCTCCCTCTTCCTTCCCTCCTTTCTTCTTTCTCTCACTCCCCAACCATCTGTACCTACTTCTGCATTCTGTGAGCATGAGTCTTTGGGTACCCTTCAAAGGAACCCTGAGTCACTCATAATCTCAAGTTTTCTTCTTGAGAGTCCAAGCTAGACAGATAAGTTCTCCACAAGTTCTTACATCAACATTGGACTTCCAAGGAAACTAAAAGATAAGAATGAGGAGCAAGCCCTACATCTTACCTGAGTAACATGGTATTGCTAGCCCTGGATGTACCAGTTGCAAGTGAGTGGGCCCTGAGGGTGTGAGTGTGTGGGAGAACTGGCCCTGCCTCTTGTATGTTGTGCAGTGACATTGCCAAGGGAGAGACCTCCTCCCCTCCTATTTGTTCTGGCCACTAATAATGGGCAGGAGAGCTGGCCAATCAGGGGGATGTGACTAAGAGAGTTGTCCTTGCCCCTCACCTGCTGCAGTACTTGGGAGAGAAAGTCCCAGAACCCCAGCTCAGCAGCACAATAGAGCTGATCCTGATTGGGGGCAGGGGGAGGTCGTGAGTGATCCAGCCCCTAGGATATGAGCATAGAAGAGCTAGCCATACAAACAACAGCATGGAAGAGGGGGAGATGCCCTCTCCCACCTTTACCCCTTGCCACCAAGGCAAGTGGGAGAGCTGGCCCTGGAGTCCTGAGAGCAGGAGAGCTGTCCTTCCCCCTTACCTGCTGCCACACTTGGGAGTGCAGACTCTGTACCTCACCTGAGCAGCACAATAGAGCTGGCTCCATGGATGTGACTGTTGTGAGTGCTCTGGCCCTGAGGGCATTAGAGTGGGAGAGCTGGTTCTGCCTCTTGTCTGCTGGGAGGTGGTACAGATGAGGAAGAGATGCCCCTCTCTCCCTTGTCCCTGGCCATCTATGGTAGAAGAGCTGCCCACTGCATCATGAGAGTAAGAAAACTGGCCATGTCCCTCACATGATGCAACACTCAAGAGAGCGGGCCCTGACCCTCAAATGGGCAGCAGGGTAGAGCTGGCCTTGATTGCTGGGTTTGCTGGTGAGCCAGCCACTAGGGAGTGAGAGCAGGAGAGCTGACTAGCTCAGATACTACCCAGGCATAGGTCCAAGGAATTGGCCCACCCTAACACTAGCCCAATGGTGAACTGCTGGAATGCATGAAGGGGCCAGTCCTACAGATCCAAAACTATAGGATTTCCATGACATAGGGCAACAACAGTATATCCAAGAAGAGTCCCTTTGAGGTTCTAGTATTTTTATAGTATCAGAAGTCAGAGGTCATGTACCAGACCAATGAATCATTGCAATGAGTATTTGCAAGCAAAAAAAAAAAAAAAAAAAAAAAAAAAAGACAAAGGGTATACTGTGGGATGGGATACACTGTGACACACTATAACTCACAATAATTTTTTTTCTCTGTTGGGAGAGAGGTTGCAAGGGTAGAGAGTGGGTATGAGAGGAAAAGGAGATGAATGGAATTGGGGTGCACGATGTGAAATTCACAAAGAACCAATACATTTTTTTTTTTAAAGATAGGAGGCAGGTAAGAAGATGCAGCTGCATATGTAATGCAAACTTTAAATCTGATTGAATGAAAACAGTCTAAAAAGAAATGGCCACAACTGTAATTAAATAGCATTCATTCAAATGCAAAGAAATTAAACCCAAGAAATTAAATCTGCTTTATGAACATTAAAGCAGGACCCACCTGGTAACCAGCAAAGTTTTAAAATACGTCTGTCCCTTGGAATGGATTGAATCCTCAGAATTTGACAGAGGGTGGGTTGCAGTAAACCCACTTCATAGATGCAGAGTGAGGATTAACATCAGAGGAAAACATAATCCTGCCACCCTGTCCATACAGTTATTTGGGCTACAAAATCTCCCTTCATGCACAAATAAGCCCTGTTTCCAAACCTCCACTGTGTTGTCTGGACTGTTCTGTGGACACTTTATCTTTCTATCAGGAGCTTATCTTCACTAAGAATCTCCTGCTCTACAATCAATGTCTGTCAGAGAAACGGGGCCAAATGACTGAAGATCGATGCTGTAATGTATGGAGAGAAATGAGAACTGCCCAGGCAGCCACTGGTATGTCATTTCTTAGTTTGGGAAGCTGCAGGCCCTGCACTTCCTATAAAATCAGATATATTTATCCCTCTCAGGTCTCTGAGGTGGTTGAAGAATAGATAGCTAGAGTCTCATAATTAAATTTTGAGTTGTTTAGGAATCAAGAGAGTGTTATAGATCTAGGATGATGCTTTTAAAATTGTGTTGCAAGTTAGTATGAATGTTGAGTTAGATATAGAACTTTAAACTCATGGAGATGGTTAGATAGTAGAATGTTAAAGTCAGGTGCCAAATACATATGAACTGGACATTGGGAATGTACGCTAAGCCATATAACCCTCATAACTATGGCCTAATTACCTCTGTTGTTTTGTATTGTATCTATTATTATAAGAGAAACAACCATTTGTTGGACTGAAAAGGGAAACTGTTGGGGGAAATAAGATATACCTTAAATTTTAAAAAAAGGGAAGAGAATGAGGGGTTGAAGGTGGGAGGGTGGGACTGGAGGGGGGAGTAGGGAGGGGTATGCGATTGAGATGTAACTTGAAGAAATAAAAAATAAATTATTAAAAAAAAAAAAGAATCTCATAGCAGGATGCTTCCTGGTAAGAAAGTACTGGGTCTCATGGCCCCTGCCCAGCACCTGGCTCTACAATTTTGGGTGTATTTGGATGTGAGTCTAAAACCAGCACTGAGACATTCCTTTTCCTATAAAGTATTGACTCCTCACATAAACCCATAAGGGAGGATAAAAGCCTGGTTTCCCTACTTTTATTTTGGGTCTCTCAAAATGTCTGTCCCCTTTTACTTAGAAGTCATGAAAGTAAATGATTATCCTCAACTTTTCCTCTTGAATCATGTTGGATTCCTAGAACAGCAGACCATCACAGGAAAGGACCCCTGTCCCCCATCCCAACACACACACACACACACACACACACACACACAATCACAGGAACACACACACGCATGTGTGTGGGTGGTTATCCATAAGAGCAAGCCTGGAGCCTAGAGCAGAAGTGATCATCTTGTAAGAACCAGATTGATCAGTTCAAGTGATGACAATGATAAATACTTCATAGAACCACCTTGCTGAACCAGAGCAGCTACAATGGATCGATCAGTGGGACTTAATCCTGAACAAGATTGTTTAATTATGTATATCTTTTGTGAAGCCCCAGTTCTTTCTCTATTTAAATCTACAGCTCATGACAGCAACCCAAGGGCCAACTTGAGGTTTCTAGACTCCTCTATTTGTTCCTATTTAATATATTTCTCCTTCTCTACCTTTCACCATTCTTAATTGATATTTGGTGAGTAGTAGCAAAGCCTACCTTGTTGGGAGTTTCCAAAACCTTGGCTTGTGCCCCCAAAATCTTTGCTTACAAAGTAGGCTTTCTGTCATTGTGCTTACCTGCCAATCTACTTTGTAGACCCCAACCTATTCTGATGAACCCTAATGTCGCTCATCTTTTCACCACTCTTAAAATCCCCATTCCTTTATTTCTAGACAACATCAATATGATTAAGAATCATGGTATGAACATTTAGGGGTAGCATTGGTAGATTAGACTACATTCAGAACAGAAAAATGATAATATATATAGAAAGGTTTTAGTTACTCATCTCAATACTAAGACAAGAAGCAGCTTAGGTGAGAAAAGGCTCACTTTGGCTTATGTTTTAAGAATATACAGTCCATAGGCCCTTAGAGATATTGTAGATGTGGCTTCTGTGTCACCTGTGCATCAGTAGGTGGAAGAGAGGAGAGAAGCCATGTCTACGTTCAGTGTTTTGACTTATGAACATCTGAATGAATAGTAGTCTAACATTCCTGAGGGCAGAAAAAGCAAGCCAGGTACCAAAACCACTTAGGTGTCATGGGGCCCAGAAAGGGAGATAACCTGTGTCAGTCACCAGTCCAGCACCAGGCAAGCACCAGATGGCCTCTCAGGACAGGAAGCAAGCCAGAGACTAGGGGAACCCTGCCTGGCCCTGGATGAGGGGGTGGTGAGTGAACCAAGCCCAAGAGTGTGAGTATGGGAGAGCTAGCCCTGCCTTTTATCTGCTTTGTGGTGGTACTGGCAAGGGAGAGATCCCCTCCCTTTGGCCTTCATCACCAGGGGCAGACAGAAGATCTGGTCCTGATAAGGTCACAAGAGCAGGAGAGCTGTCTCTGCCCCTCACATGCTGCAGTACTCAGAGGACAGCAGGCCCTGCACTTTGCCTGGGCAGCACACTACAGCTGGCCCTGGATATGGGGGATGTGGGTGAGCCAGCCCTGAGGCAGTGAGTGTGGGAGAGCCAGCCTTGCCTTCTGTCTGCTTGGTGGCGTTGGTGAGAGATCCCCTTTACTTGCTTGTCCTCATCATAGGTAGCAGGCAGGAGAATTGGCCCCAATGGGGTCATGAAAGCAGGAGAGCTGTTCCAATCCCTTACTTGCTAAATCACTCAGGAGAGCAAGCCCTGCAAGTGAGGGCTGCAGAACCAGATCCAGGACTTTGAGTTTGCCCACCCCAAATATACCCCATGGATGAATTGTTGGAGTGCAAGAAGGGGCCAGTTTCATAGACCCAAAACTACAGGATCTCCATAACACAGGACAATAACAGCATATGTGAGAGGAGTCCCAGTGAGATTCCAGAGGGACAAAGTAGGAGAAGCCAGAGGCCTCATACCAGACCAAGGAGTCATTATAATGAACATTTCCAAGCAAAAAAGGGTGGTCAAAAGGGAATATTGTGGGAAACACTGAAACACACCACAGGTTCCACAATGAGATTTTTTTTTTTTTTATGAGGGGGGTTGCAAGGGTGGAAGGTGGGTCTGAGGGGAAGTGGGAGATGAAAGGGAGCAGGGTGCATGATGTGAGATTCACAAAATAAAAACACAATAAAAAGAAAACATCAACAACAAAAAGATATACAGTCCATCAGGGAAGGGATGGCATGCTAGAGGGAGCAACCTCTGTCCGTGGTTTCAGGAAGCTGTTTGCGTACATCTTGGTGAGTCAGGAATTAGATAGACAAGGGCTAACATTCACCTGGTTTCTCCCTTTTACCTTTTTATTCTGTTCTTGAACACATCCTCATTGGATGGAATCACCCACATTCATGGTGATATTTTTCTTCTTTGTTAATTCTCTCTGGACACCACACACACACACACACACACACACACACACACACACACACACACACGTATGCTTCATCAATATTCTAGGAATTTCTTAATCCTGTCATGTGGGAAAACAAAATTCATTATCATAATTATTTAAAACTCTTAGCCCCATAAACCAGAGGGTGATCTCTCAAGACTTATTTTTATTGTTATTTTTTATTATTGTTGTTTTTGAGAAAGCAAAATTTTTTAAGTTATATTTTAATATTATTTTCAATATGTTACTAAATTTAAATTTATAATTCTTTTATTCAAGTCTGTAAGAAATTATAAGTTTATCCATCAAAATGAAGACCTTTCTCTAAAGTCTTATCTCAAAATTTTAATTTTTAAAAGCATAATTATAGGATTAAAAAAATAAAATCATGTGCATGGCTTGTGTTCTCATTCCTGAATGCAGTCTGGCCTCAGACTCTCAGTACCCCTGTCACTACCATGTGAATGCTGGGGTTACAGGGATAGAAAACTTTCAAGTGTTCTTTTCTACATGACCCATCCTTTCTCTGAAGCTACCACCTGCCTCCTTAACACATCTTGCTCTCTATCTCCTTGGAGATAGCTTTATTAATTAATAATTTTGTTTCGTTTGTTTTTTTCCCCACAGCAAATTATCTCTTAGGGTTTCTATTCTCCTCCTGCTTGTCTCCTCCTGTTCCAAAAGCTAGTGTGGGATTTTCTAAATGCTAGAAGGAATCCTTGAAATCCCTGGAGACTATCACACTGCAGCTGTTTTTTTGTCAGGCTGTTTCAAACTTCCCAGAATCCCTTGTTTGCCCCCAGCTGCCCTGAACATCATTGGGATGCTCATCTAGACGTGATCACACTTCCCCTCACCCTTGAATCTCTTTCGTCTCTTTTCTATTCTGTTCTGAGTGAGGGACCCTTTCTGTACTCCTTTGGCTACAAACTTACCATGTCTGAAGTGTCTCTGTAGCTCAGGTCTCTGCCTTTAGCTCAGGTTTGCCTTTTTTAAATACAAAGTTCTTTGTGAAGCTGTATGATATTTCCTCTTGGACCCTAGAATGTCCAGTCTGGGACAGGATACCACAGAGAAGTTAAATGAAATTATCTATTAACTGAAGCCTGAGTAGAGATTTGACCTCTAAAATTCACAGTGAATGTCATTGCACGTCATTTCTCTATACTGGTGGCCATACAGAATGGTTGTGATGATTTGACCTTTGCCCTTCATTTTTCCAATAATATTTGTGACAAAACCATCTGAAATGACAACCCTTATATGCTGTCTTCATTCTTTGAAGCAGCCCATACTGTGCATGTATCCAAAATTCCCCTAACAATGACCAAACATCTCACTTTCAGAACTGGACCGTGTTTCTCATGCATAAACACTTTTGACCAATTTGGAGAAACAATAACCAAGCTTCCACTGGGAAAACACAAATGTCTCCTAAAAGCAGAGATCACACTTTAACACTTTAATCCTTGCTGTGAATATCATCCTGTTCTCTGCAGCCCAGAATTTATGTCAGGGCAATTATAATGCAAAATGCAAACATTTGGTTCTCTGTGTTCTCTGTCTTGTGGTAACACACAAATAAAATTGTTTAACCTGGTTAAATAAAAAGAAGTTAAAATTTTCCTTATGTGGTTATTTTGAGTACCATGTGTCAAAAGAAGAAAAGCCAGGAAAATTTGAGGGAGTGGGTGACAGACACAATCCTCCCTCCTAGGTCAACCATCTGAGACCTCAGGGGACTTCTCATTGTTGATTTGTTTGGATAACTGGGAGGGTATTGATGGGTTTCTGTGACAGCCTGATTTGAAACCAAAGCTGCAAACACCAAGCAGGAACATGGGGGATTGGCATCATTTAACTAAATCCTGATGACAATGTTTAAGCCAAAGTCACAAAAGAGCTAGTAGCATAATTGCTTGTCTTACTTGAAGGGTCTTAAAGATGGTTGAGAACAAAGTAGGTTTGGTTGCTGCTCAAGCTTGTAGATGGTACCCACCAGGTATGGTTAACCAGACAATGTGCCCTGAAAGAATAGGTTGAGGTTGGTGACTGGAGGTTTATGTATCCTTCTTTCCTCCTTTGCTCTTTTCAGGGTACTTTATCACAGCAACAGAAATGAAATCAGGACATAGAGCAATCTTGTTTCGTGATGCCCATGGTTATGTGACTTGGTATAGCTAGCTTTTTTACAGCTCTCTCCCTTTTCTCTTCTAGGAAAACCTCATCAGATTCAGCACCTTCATGTTAAACTTACCAGCCTCCAGAATGGTGAGCAAGTGAATCTCTGTTCTTTATAAATTATTCAGTTTCAGATATTCTGATACAGCAATACAGAATGGCCTAAGACAGCAGGTCTGCTATAGTGAACTTCCATAATGTTACTTCTGTTATGTCTATTGATCTGTAGATCTGTGGCTTTGGAAACAAACTGTGACTGGAGAATGGAGGACCCTGAGGAACACTTCTGTTGAAAGATCAATAGTTGTGATGAGTCTTTTCTATATATGTTGAGTACTTGAATAACCCTACTCATTCTAAATCTATGACCTCAACAATGTATGCTGTCTTATTTATCTCAGTAGAAATGAGACAGGATACAAACCTAGGGATAATTAAGAAGGATGAGAAGGAAAAGAAGCCTCTCACTCTGAGATCGAGTTTGATTTTTCTGCTAACTCAGAGTTAAGAAACTTCATTCACTACAGTTGACAAAGCCAAAATTGCCTAGATAGATGATGCATGTTTTCCTAAACACATCACAGACTGTTTAGAACCAGTGAGCTCTACAGACTTAAGGTCAAAACAGCTACATCACACTCTTAAATTGTACCATGTTAGGTGTTAGTACTTTCTCACTGCTAGGCCTAAGCATGTGCCTTATAAAACCACTTTAAATTTCCACTTACAAAAAGAAATTCATTAAGAAAAATGAGCCAGTTCACATGTGTCACTTAATTTTAAACTTTACTTAGAATTGCCTAATTTTTTCATTAATTAGTTACTTTACATCCTGATCAGAGCTTCCCCTCCTTTCTTTCCTCCTTCTCCCTCCCTCTCACCTTTTCTCACCCATTCACCCTCCATTTTTCCTTAGAAAAGAGGAGACCTCCCATGGATATCAACCCACCTTGTCATTTCAAATTGAAGTAGGTGCATCTTATTCTATTGAGGCTAGAAAAGGGAGCCCAGCTAAGGGAAAGGGATACAGAGTCAGAGACAAACCCTGCTCCTGCTGTTAGGGGTCCCACATGAAGATCAAGCTGCACAGCTGTTACATATGTTCAGAGGTCTAGGTCCATCCCATGCCTGCTCTCTGTTTGTTGGGTCAGCCTTTGCGAGCCCCATGGGCCTACGTTAATTGAATCTGTAGGTTTTCTTGTAGTGTCCTTGACCCCTTTGGCTCTTTCAATACTTTCTCTCCCCCCCCCCACTTCCATAGGATTCCCCAAGTTCTATCTAATGTTTGTCTGTGAGTTTCTGCATCTGTTCCCATCAGCTGCTGGTTAAGTCCTTTCAGATGACAGTTATGCTATCCTCCTGTCTGCAAGCTTAGCAGAATATCATTAATGTCAGGGGTGGGCTCTCAATAGAAGGGATCAAGTGTGGGGAGGATAAAGGGAGACAGAACTGGGAGAAAGAACTGGAATGGGGGCATCTCTGGGGTAAGCTAGACATCTAGGACAATGGAAACTCTCAAGAATCTATGAGGGTGACTGAAACTGCAATTTAATTATCAATTGTATTTATTAATAAGTATAAACTATAAGATTAGGCTGATGGAGCAGTTAGTGGGCTGGCAGGAAGCCAGCAGGCTTGGTCTGCCTTAACTGGCACCCTGACCAATCCTGAGGGAAAGCTCTGGATTAAGGGTGGCCTTTACCACCTGAAAACTAAATTCTATTAACTAATATCTTTATTAATAACTATAAGTTGTTGTATTAGGCCTTCAGAACAGCCTGCAGCTTGGTGGAAGATTGGCAGGCTTGACTTGCCTTAGAAGTCTGTATGCCTGGAGGGAGGACCTGGCTGTGTGGTCTGGTGGTGAAGCTGGTGGGGTAGCTGCCAGGTACTTATTAAGAGCTACAAACTATTATATTAGACCAGCAGAATTGCCAGCGGCCTGGAGGGACAGTTGCCAGGGTTCAGTGGGAGACTGAAGGGCCTGGATTGCTTGGACTTGAGGCCTATAAGCCACCACGGTCCTTTTCCCAGTAATTAAATACAACAAGACCTTTCAATGTTTTACCACTTAGCCCTTAGCTGGGCAGACTCTCAACTAGCTAGTCTAAGTTAATTAACCTGGACCATTTAATCCCAAACACCCATGTGACCTGTTGTTACCTTCCAGAGCTCTCAAACACATCTGTCTGCTTCCACGTCTTTTCATTCGGAAAGAGAGATCCCCAGGAAGTCCCACCTACCTATACTCTTTCTGGCCAGCTAATTGGCCATCAAAGACTTTTATTAACCAATCAAGAGAATGCCTCAGAAAGGTCAGCAGCCAGATCTCAGCATTGAAATCAGCCCTTTAGAACTAAAGTATTAGACCTTCCTCCAACAGGCGACCCTAAGACTCCTAGCAATATAAGATATGGAACATGAAATGGCCAGCTCCTGCAATCATACAAGACTTCCAATGGAGGAGTGGGAACATCAATTCAGCCACAAAACTTTTGACCCACAAATTTTCCTGCCTATGAGATGTTCAGGGATAAAGAAAGAACAGAAAATGAGGGAATAATCAACCAACAACTGGCCCAACTTGAGACTCATGCCATGGAAATTGCCTCATTTTTATCAATTTACAAACTTTATGAAATATAACTTAGAAAGACACAGGATCATATATGTGTATACATACATACATACATACACACACACACTTACACACACCCACACCCTAATATAAAGATTCCTGAGCATCTCTCTCTCTCTCTCTCTCTCTCTCTCTCTCTCTCTCTCTCTCTTTCTGTATATCTGTCTCTGCCTGCATGTCTTTCCCTTCCCATTCCTGATGGGGTGATGTTACTCATCCTAAATGTTAATTAATCTGCTCCCAGAAGCCTGCTTGCTTTACACCAAGTGAAACTATGCTACCTTTCTTGCTAACCATTGTCTCTGATTGGTTAAATAAATGCTGAGGCTGGAGATTGGGCAAAGAGAAAGGTAGGTGGGGCAAAGTTTTCTGGACTTCTGGGGCAGACAGAGAGCATCTTGGGAAGAAACCAGAGGACCAGGAAGGAGGACACACACCATGGTTTAGAGAAAAGAACCTCATTCCACCTGGCCTGGAACATTGGCATAGTATGGAGAATAAACAGTTCACAGGGATGTATGTATATATGGGTTTTATTTGGGGAATGGAATGAACTATTTTAAATAGGCCAAGATTGCTCAATCCAGGCTAGGCTTCTTAAAATTCATCAAGTGTCCTATGTGCTCATTTACAATAGTGGGTTAAGGATTAACACCACCGATCAACTAACTATAATGTAAATAGTAGTAAATAATTTGATTAACCATTTTTTTTTACATATTCCTCTGCACCTCATGCTTTGGATGTCTACTATAATATTCCTAACCATGTCTCTCTCTAACTGTCCATACTTTAATCTAAAGTGTGTTCTCTTCATTACCATGATGAACAGCATTCCATCAAAGAAGGATATGGCTTTACTTGAGTGGAAGCCCCTAAAGAAGAGAATTCCTAAGGCTGCTGATAGGAGTGTTGGGCTATATGTCCTTGGCATCCCTGGCATAAAGAGAGCTGAAATTGTCTTGATCCCTCCCCCCAATGGAATCATTAGGGCTAGTGTACCAAGGGCAAAATTTAAAATGTCTTTTAGCTACTAAGAAGATTAAAGCTAATGGTATCTACTTAAAGTGACTGGATGTAAGCCAAAGTTAAAAAAAAAAATTAGAATGACCTCTTTCCGAATAGCTATTCCTAATGATAGATGGCAAATCATTGCTGTAATATGCAGAGACAGTTATTTGGGACTCCAAATGAGCTAATCTTTTCAGAGTGCCTTATCTATATCATCAGCATGGAAAATTAGCATAAAGCAGGAGGGACTGAATTAAAAATGAACCAACATCATAAGTATCTCTCCAAGAACCATAATATTCACAGTTCATTTTAGTTTCTTACACTGTGGGTGATATCTGAGAGAGTACTTACAATATAATATTGGTGAGATGTTTCAGTTGCCCACTTGATTTGTTAACACACCATGTCCTCCGAAATGATACTTGGCAAATCATGAACAAAAGATGGACTTTCAATAATCAATTCTAAAGTAGTCCTATTGCTGACTACCATGACACTATGCAATGAACACTTCCAAACTTTAGCATCCTAAAGCAAGAGGTTACATTTTATTGCTGAGTATTAGGGACAGCTGGGGACTGGGTGATATAAACTGTCTTGACCAAGTGATTTGCACTAGACTGTAGTAGGAGAGTACTGCATCTCATTGCACTGAAGGTCATCTGACATGGCTCTGGCTTGCTTGTTTCTCATTCTTCTTGTATTAACATGATGTGTTTTCACTCTGTAATGAAGCATGAAGGTAAACAGCAAGAACAACAAAAAATGAACAAAGTTACAAAATAGGCAGTTCTAACCTAACCTCTCCTCAGTTAAATTAAGTCATGCTATGACCAGGCACACTGTCACTTTCCATTAAATAGCACTGGATGAAGAGTCTTGTGAATGAATACAAGATGCTATTAAGGCCTCAGTCCACCATGTCTGGATAGCTCTCCCGAGCTTGGTGCAAAGTGGAAGACTCCGTTTCTCAGCTGGACTTCCTCTTCTCTTACTGAGATCTTGTCTGATCTTACTGAGAGAGTGTCTCTAAGCACAATCTGTACATCTTCTACCCCTGAAAACTCCATGACCAAATTGTAGGTTCAACTTCCTTTCCCCTGATAAGAACCTGTTGGGCAAGTACCTGGGTTTCCTGGAATGCCTCTTCATATAAATGAGGCATTCCCAGTACCTTAAGCCTCAGCCAACAAATGTACACCCACATTGGGAACCCCACACATTCCCTAAAGAATTATATAACCCTTATTCCCTCAAATAAAATTGAACTGTTTCACTGAAGCTGTTCCTGAAAGTCAGTCCTTAATACTCACAGCTGTCTTGCCCTGCCCCCCACCTCTGCTTCCCTCACCCTCATGGACTGGTGGCCGAAAACCCACGAGAAGGGGGAGACCCACAGTCTACCTCTTTCACAAGAGGAGGTTTAGTGTCACATGATGATAGTTGACAGAACTGCAGAATCTGTGCCAATAATGAAACTATTCAATGAACTTCATTCTGCTGTGGATTATTCTAGTACTCCTGTGCTCTAGTCTCCAGTCAAGCATTATATATACTTTCCCTGAATCTTAACTATCTATATCAGCCCCAGCATGCCCATCATTGGTTCATTTTCTGGGTCTCACAGCTATCACCTTTGAATTGACTCAGTGGACAAGCTTCCTTTGTGAGATCAGTCTGACCTGAGATCTTCCCAAGCTCCTCCTCCCTATCAGCTGATGATTCAAGGCCTTCCGTGGCCTCCTGGTTTGAGAGATGGCTAAAAGTTGCTATCAGTACAGGCACCTAAATGTAGCAGGCAAAGCAGGGGTGGAAGCAGTTGCTCTGATTTATTAATTGCCCTTTAGATGAGTTAATTTCATGTTCTCCTACCTTTTATGTTTCTATGGGAGTTTCTTAACTTAATATGGAGATCATAAAATGAGAGTCTACTTCAGAAAGTGATGTGAGTTTTTATACCATCTGCTGTCATGAGCTTCATAGTGAGCCTGTCTGTCTGTTTGCTTTGCTTCCAGCCACACCTCTATTTGCCTTCTCATCCTCAGATCATGGTTACTACAGAGGGAAGCGGAGCTCTCACACAGGCTATCAGTTCTTGTTTAGCTTGGGATTTTCAAGGTAAAGCAATATGAGGTCATATGACTAGAGAATGAGAGATGAGATGCAGATATAACCAAAATAAATACAAATAAACAGAATGCTATGGTTTAAATGGGTCCCCCTAAAGTACATTTGGTGAAATCCTAATCCATATATCCATGGTATTTGTAAGGGAGAGGGGGTTTGAAAAACAATTAGGATTAAATAGGGTCATGTGAATAGAGTTCCTGTGATGGCACTGGTGGTTTATGACAATACAAAGAGACCTAGGTTGGCACATTTGCTCTGCCTCTCTAGTTGGTACACTGTACCACATCATGACATAGCAAGAAGGCTCTGGTCAGATGTGAATGCCATGTGCTTGGCCATTCTAGTTTCTAGAATGGTGAGAAATATTTTCATACAAATTACATAGTATAGAGCATGTATCCCAAAATGTTACAGTAGCCCAAATAAACCATGACAAAGGATTTCTGTTTATATGATTTACATCTGTAAATGAAGGGCACCAGATCACACAAAGTCCAATCCTTGCCATGCAAGCTTGTGAGTTTGTCATCCACCTACAGTCTTTTCTAATTTATAGCAAGTCTCCCTTTAGCAATGCAAGCCTTGTCTCAGAACCTTTTAAATTTTGTCTGGTTATTTTGCACTTCATGAATTTTAGAAATTCCTGCCAGATGATCACACATTCTGTTTGTAGTGCTCTGCTTTAAAAAGCAGATTATGTGTTTCCTTTGTATCTATGCAGTGTGTGTGAAGTGAGCTATGAGATTAAAAAAAAAAAATCTAGATATCAATGAAGCCCCACAGTTATCTCTCCAATCTGAGAAGCCACATCTCAGGCTCTATTGCTGGGAAACTTGCTCCAAGGTAGTTAGTTACATGTTGCTTCTTTGTGTTGGTCTGAAAACAGACCATCAGGTTAGGTAAATCCTTGACCACAGCCATATACCTTAACAGCAACAACCCAGGCTCTCTGCTAATAAGCCATACTGTTTCCAATTTTCTGCATACCTTTTTGACAACTTATTAAATGGGCTCCTCTAAATATAGCAGCTAGTGCACTGGGCTTCTACCCAAGGAGTTAAGTTCTGATCAGATCATATTTGAAGGACCAAGAATATAAGTGGAAAACTAAGGACTACATATTCTAAATATGTTAAAATTATAAGTAATGCCAATGGTGCATAAATAAAATGTGTTGCATTCTAACATCTCACAGGGTTAAAAATGTCTTGACAGAAGAGCCAGGTTTAATCTAGAATTTTCAGACTTCTCAGAGTTCAAAATAAAATAGTGATATGGCTATGATCTCTGACCCCAACCTCTGACCCCAGTCTCAAGCTCAAGCCACTTCTGTCACTGCTTAGTATATGCCTATGAAACAAGGGCACTGGATCACACAATATCAAGTTCTTGCCTGGTAAGGTTAGGATTCAGTTCTTCATCTATGCAGGAGATGTGCCAAACTCACTAAGTTGGCATGAGTAACAAAAACAGAGGGAATTTTCATATTCAGAAAGTAAAGGGCTAGAAGAAAAGCTACCCTGTGAGTGAGTTACACTCGACCTCTCAGGAAGGACCCTATTCCCAAAGAAGTCCTGGGACTTCTGTGTAAAGGCTACCTGAGAGCTTGTGAGCATCTGCCTCAACCCAAGTGTCACCGAACGGGATAAGAGCTGGCAACATATTAGGAAAGGGGAATGCTCATTTCAAACTTTGACAAAGTATAGTGTTTCAGGAAAGCAATTCGCTTTAATACTGCAGACCTGCCCAATTAATATTTCACATTAATATGGTACACTCACAAATATTTAAATTGGTCCTGGTAGACCCAGAAAGACACCCATGGTATGTACTCACTCATATAAGTGAATATTATCCATCAAGTACAGGATAACCATGCTACAATCCACAGATCTAAAGAAACCAAGTAACAAGGAGGGTTCAAGGGATTATGCTCAAATCCCTACAAATAGGGGAACTAAAATAAACACTGGAAGTGGGGTGGAAAGAGGGAACTGGACAGGAACTTAACATAACTGCCCCCTGAGAGGTTTTTCCAGTGAAGCCCCAAACACAGAAACTGTTATCTAAGCTCAGAAGCATAGAGAACATGAACAGGATGGAGAGAACCAAGCATAGCACCAAAAAGCCACTGAGCTAGGACTATGATGGTCAGCTCTGCTTATCAGAAAAAAAAAAAATGGCCTGCTGGTGCCGTGAGAGCTGCTGATGCCCACACTCTGTGTTAGATACATGTCACTGATGCTTGGCTCTCTGGGTAAATCCCAGGTCTCTCTTAGAGGGACAGCCATGTTAGTTTTATTTACCAAAGGAGACCAGAATAATACAATTAGGAAATGCTCACACTCTTACACTTTTTTTTTTTTTTTTTTTTTTTTTTTTTTGGCAAGGCTATCTGCAAGGCAGGAAGAAAAAGTAGCAGTTAGTTCAGGATATGGGATGGTTGGACCAAGTGGGCCTAGAGGTAAACACTCCATTAATATCAGTTTTAAACAGTGTCCCTGGAGGGGACATTGCTCTTAAGAAAGAGCTTATGCTGCTCAAGAATGATAAACTCAGCTTTCTTAACATCTTAACAAAGCAAATGAGTCCTATGTGAGAGCATTAAATCGATAACTGCATATCAAGTAGCAGAATACAATGTTTAGTCATAATGAATAGGTCAAAGCTCCATGAATCGGATTTTGTGCATTCCTGTATGTTTCTCTGTGAGTTTATTAAAGAACCACCATAGTGATAGTGGTGAGCATTTGTTTTCTCATCTGTAAGCCTATGGGATATTAAGTCAGCCTCCTCACAGCTGGTGCCATACCTGTGGGAGAAGATGACTGTCACCTATGTCAACAGTGTCTTCTCACCACCACTGTATAGATTCTGCCACCTAGACAGGCTGAAGAGGTCACCTGGTTCCTACTACACAGTGTGCTTGAAAGTGCAACAGATAGGGCTGCAGCCCCACCCCTGAGCAGGGCTATGTGGGCAATAGCCCCAGCTAGAGTTTCTGGGACTCTGGATGGAGCTTTGGGTTCCCCTGCTGTTAGAATTTCACCAAGGTAGTTTTCTTTTTCAGTGAGTATTGCCATTTCTGTCTTCTCTCCCAGGTGAAAAGAGGGTTAAGGGCTGAGCAGGGGAGGAAGTCGGTGTGCAAATGAGACACAGCGTAATTTTCTGTGGAGATTTCCCACTCAGGGTGGTCTGTGGTTGCATTTGACTTATTTCTTGCCCTCAATAGTTTTATAACAAGAGTAATAATACTGAAGGAAGAGTAATAATACTGAAGGAAGAGTAATAATACTGAAGGATGTCAAAAGGCAGTTAATGCCAGTGACTCCGTACATGTATTTTCTTGCCCTCAGAAGCAAACTTCAGGCTGTATTCTCTAAGAAGGAAACCTAACGAGATATCCAACAAGATTACAACTTGAGCTGGCACACAGAAGTTCACACTGGCTCATCATAAGGTCTTGTGCTCATATAAGTGCTTCGAATTCTGGCATGTTCACTTTATTTGTATTTCTGGAAAATACACAAAATATAATCATGCTCAAAATCCCTGATATTGCATGATCAGAGATACTGTCTCTTACACAAAGCATCCTTCACTCCAGGACTTGAAGTGGACACTGGGGCCAAGAAAGAGATGGATTCACAGTAGCTTTCCTAAGAAAGCAGAAGAACAAGGCATATCCCAAGCTCTGTCATTTTCTATCATCATAGTCTAAGCTTCAAACAGAGCCATGGAGCAGTGGATATATCAGCCCGCACAGAAAACCTGGATGATGAGCAGCTAGACTCCATCCACGAACAAGTAGAGAAAAGCTAAAGGGTAAGGAAAGATGGTACATTGCTTCAAAGACAGAAGCTTCAAAGCAGACTATATTTCAAGTTGACATTTCTCCAAGAAATAGCTCTGCCCCTGTATTGTTTTATGTCAGAACTTGACAGAATAAAAATAAACCAAGATATGATGGCCATTATCACAAAGGGGAAAAAAAAAAGGAAAGACAGAAGGAAGGATAGGAAATAAATTCATGGCCCAGAGATAAGATCTCTTTGGATCTATTTTGGGCTCCCTGGCTTCCTGCTGGATGAGGCATTGACTGTAACTCCAATAGGTCTTCTGTGAACTTAGGAAATTTATCTTTGCAAACCTCTGGTATGTCAAGTTAACAATTCCTCTTCTTAATAACCAATCACCCTCAAAATAAAAAGAACCACCAGCTTCTTTCATCCTTATGTGATGTCTGAATCTGTCTTCAGTAAGAAACCTGCTTAATTGGCTTTAGTAAGAATATTTCCTCATCCCTGGGGTTTTCTCTTAGTGATTTTCTGCTCAGTTCTCCCACTCTGATCCTTGGTTATAAATTCCAACAAGTCAATGTTATGTTAAATATTGAATCCCAGCTCTGTCCTCCCTCACTGAAAAACTCTCATTGCATTTATCTCTGTTATCCTGGTAATTCTATATAAAATATTCCTCATTATGAGTTGGGTGTAAAATATTTCGTACATGAGCATGTGTTTGAACACTTGATTTGTAGGTAGCAGTGCTCTATTTTGGAGATTGTAGGAACCTTAGGAGCAAGACCCTAGCTGGAGAAAAACCTTAAAATTTATAGTTTAACTCTATTGCTGTTCCTTCTCTATTTGCTGATCCACCCAAATGTGAGCCATTAGCCTCATTGTCCTACAGCCACGTCTTCCCTCTGTGATGGACTATATATTCAAACTATATGACAAAATTAAATATTTCCTTATTTAAGTTGCTTTTTAAAATATTTGGTGATAAGAAATGTATCTAATATAGAAAATAGGCACTAAGAAGTAGGATTCTTGCTGTGCTAACCTCAACAGTTGGGTTCATAAGGTTTTGGAACTTGTTTGTAAGAGAGAGTTTGAAGCTACTGAAGCGATGAGCTGGAAAAGTCCTAGAAAGCCTGTAAGCAGAACTTGAGGGGGGTTTCTCTTTTCTGAAAATAGGGTGAGGGGAGGAAGAGGGAACTAGGTGGGAAAGGAGGGAGGTGCAATCAGGATGTAAAATAAATAAACAAATAAAGTTGATGGGTCATTTGGGTGAGAATATAGCAGACCACACAAAAAGCTGTTCACTGACAACTGTTTTCAGAGAAGACTGTTTCTCCCGTACTCAGTGCCAACCGAAATTGTGCCTAACCTACCTACCTGACTAAACTTCATCCCCTCCAGTCCAGTCCAGTGCACAAGGTACCTAGATACCCTGAGAGGAAAAGCAGTGTAAGGGCAACAACCTTGCACAATGTCATTGTCATCTCTACGATGCTGGTTTGGTAGAGATCCAACATTCAAGTCCTGGGTCAGCCATGGAAGCTTGCAACGAGGTTTCAGAAAGCCACTAAGGCTCAACAGTAAGTAGCAAGATTGTATTCCTGGAATTGGGCTCCTGTGTGGATTGTGCACGAAATTATGAACATAGAGTCCAAAATATGATGGAGAGCCCAGGACACAAAAGATACCAAAAACATGGGACATTCAATGAAATAAGTTGCAGGCATGAAATTATGCCAGCCAGCCCAAAAGAGTAGGTACTTGTGCCATAGGCAATAGACATGGAGAATCAAGACTATTCAAATCTGTTGGAGTACTGATGAGCCCAAGATGCCAGACATGGGCATGCATAACTTGGTGATTTTCCTGCTGTATTGCAGCCTTGCTTGGGTCAAATTTTACCTCTTATCCCCAAATCCTATCTTTTATAATAGGACTATTTACTCGGTACCATTGTACATTAAAATTATTTGACTTTTCAATTTATTATTTTATTCAGCCTGCCAGTTAAAGAAGTTGATTTGAGTCTTAGAAGAGACTTTGGACCTGATCTTTTGAACAGTGTTGATATGATTTTGAGGCTTTCTGAAGTTAGGCTGTATGCATGTTGCATCTCGAGATGACTGTGAGCCTGTGGGGCCAGGGACACAATGTTATGGTTTTGTGTAAAATGACCCCTACCAGCTCATGTATTTGAACACTTGATCCACTGATGATGACATTGTTTTAGGAGGCATGGGACTTTTGGATGATGAGGTCCAACTGAAGGAAGTATTGGGAGGCAGAACCTGAGGTTTATAGCCTGGCCCTATTTCCTGTCCCATCTCTGTTTCCTGAACCTCCCAGATATGAACAAACAGACTCATACTCCTGCCACCACAGCTTGCAGGCTCTCTCACTGGCATTCATTCCGAAGCATGATGGACTGTATCTCTGAAAACCAAGAAATAATTATTGTTAGTTATTTGTTCTGGGGGATGAAGAAACCAATGAAAAATATTATATTTGTCATAACTCACATCAATGAGCACCAATTTCTTTAACAACCTAAACGTGGTCTAAATGGATTCATAAGCTTAGAGTTATCTGGAGTTGGTAGAACATGCACTTGTCTCTACCCAGGTTTGGGATAAGACTCAAGTACAAGAATATGGAGGGGTGAAGATAGAAGTTCTGGAGGCAGGGTATGAGTGTCGACTGGGCCCACTACAGGTAATAACGCCTGGCATGGGATGAGCAGACACAAAAAACGTTTAACTGACTCATTTGAACAAATACGATTTTCTGTGCCAATACGATAAGAAATGAAAAAAAAAAAAGCAGCAAAAATTGTTCCAGTACCAAAGCTTTTGGCTCTAGGAATCAGAAGCTACATTTTATCAGATAGTATGCATTCCAAGGGTCTTTCCTTTGGATGTTCCCTAGTGTTCCTGTTCCCACTAAGTACCACTGTGTCTACCAAAAGACTGTGTCTCATATTACCATCCTTTGTCCTAAGATCTGTGGTACTTAAGAAACCATTCTTCTGGAGTCAGAAGCTGACGAACAAGGTTTATGAGGCAAGATCAGGGAAAAGGCCAGCTAACACGGCCTGTTGTTCTCACCTCAGAGGCTTTTCTACCACTGGAACACCTAGTGACCAGGGAGAAAGCAGGATTCAAGGGTACTGATCTCCCCAGTCTGTGACTAAAAACTCATCGCTTTTAGGTCTCCGCTCCCACCTCCTAAAGCAAAGTGTGTTATTTCCTTCTCTCACCTGCCAGTTAGACTGCCTTGAGGATTTGTCGACTCCTTATCTGGCACCTTATTCTCATTCTGCATTCTGCTTTCCACAGAGGTTTGGCCGGCCACCCCTTGCTTTGTCTCTACTTCTTGACTTGCTCCTGCTGCAAGCTATTCCCCTTTCCTCCATCATCATTATGCAGCTCCACAATCAACTCATGACATCACTTCTTCCTTTGGCAAAAATCTGGAGCTGTGTGCCTCAGTGTCTTGGTCTGCAAAATGGAAATAAAAGTATCCATCCTGTGTAGACAGAGACTTCCATTCTGGACAATCAGTCAAACAGCAGATGATCCAGTTTTGAAATACCAGCCTTCTCCTCCTCCCGTCTCAGCCCCTGTACCATCTTTTTAGTGGTTGGTACAGCCTCAGCACACCACCTCAACTCTTAGGAAACAAACTTAGAAATCTGTTTGTCTGTTCTTGGCTCTTTGTTGTGTTGGAGCCACACAGCTGCTTGCTCCAGAAGCCCAGTGTGTCACATCTAAACTCTCTCTTGACTTTTCTTTACCATAATTCCAGGCTGCATGTTTGTGATGCTATGATATAGGGACAGGGACCTCAATGATCCTGAATACATCACTCATTGTCACCACCTATATTGAACTTATTCTTACGTCTCTTTGGCTCCCATGCATCTTGATGTTTGAACTCCATACTCGGCCCACAACTCCATCAGGATATATTAACTCTGGCCTCTGTGCGGAGGCTCAATTTGATGGGAGAGGCTTGCAGTCACTTTCACACTCATGGTCAACACTCCTAAAACCATGACATCTGTTATTCACTAAATGTTTCTAATTCTCTCAAATCCATATATTGTGGCCCTGGTCCCCAGGAACTGCATGTAAAGTGACATCTCTGAGGACATAACTGAGATTAGAGGAGGTAAAAATGGGGCAGCCATGGTTTGGTTGTTATTAGTGATTTTATCTATGAAGAGATATCTGAGGGCTCAAAAATTCTCTCAGCCATGTGAGAATTCAGTGAGAAAATGCATAGCTACAAACCAGAAAATCAACCTCACCATAGACCAATCTTGTCAAAACCTGATCTTGAACTTCCAACCTACAGGAAAGTGAGAAAGAAAATAAATTTCTATTGACTAAGCAACACTGTCGAGAAGACCAATCTAATGTCTCAAGCGATGCTACTGGCTCTTTGGTTTCCAACCATAGATGTCATCCCTTCCCAGTCTCATTTCTAGCCTCCACCCATTCTGAGACTTGCTGTGTTCGGCCAGCATGCTCTCCTTTTTGAATACCACCTAGCTTTGCACAGGTAAACCATCTTACGAGGCACTGAGCTTTTGAGCGCATATTCACCGTCAAGAATACCTCAATGTAATTCCAGATTTAGATTATATCAGCCTTTGTGTCCTACAAAGTGTGCGGGTCTTGTCTCCATTTACCTGCATGTAGAGCCTCTGGTTTTTTGTTATTGTCATTGGTGACAGAGATAGGTTTCCTTGTATCTAGGCCTTCGTGATAACTAGTACAAGATACATTTTTTTCAACTACTTTTGTTCTGTTCCCTTGGAAGGGAAGAGCTAGCAAAACTATAATGCAGTCCCATAACAAAGCTATGCAATCAGCACATTCAGGATTTACGACATTCAAACACAAGGACCCCTGTGTTGCCTGTAAATAGGACCACACTGCTTATCCTCCCCCAAAACCCTCCTCCACCCTTCACAGTGCACTTTGCTCTTCATTTCTACAATATTATCATTTTAGAACTATTATACAAATACAATTATACAATATAGAATATTTAGATTTAGGCATTTTGCATAAATCTAGGTTTTTTCAGAAACTGAAAGTTTAGTCAGAGTTTAACATTCATTCATTACAGGAGATCTAGATTATCTACAGTTTTAAGACATTGTGATGAAGGTTGCTACAAGAATTTATACAAATGATGATTTTTATGGCCAGTTAAGTTTTCATTTTTCCAAGATGAATGCCCAATAGTAAACTGCTGCATTATATGATTATAGTTACAAGCTTAGTATTTTCTTTCTGTTAGTTCTTTGTCTTTGGTACTATGATTGATTGTTTATGTTTTTACATCATAGTAATACTAACTTTATTCAGAGAGTTGGGAAATGCTCCCTTCTCATATTTTCTGGAATAGGTAATGAAAAATTGACATCAAATACCCCATAAGTCTTTGAAACGTTTTCTTCAGGAAAACCATGCTGACCTAGAGATATATTTGGGGGAATGTCTAAATTTTAAATTCAATTGTTTTCAACTGGGTGAGTTATAGCCTTTGCTACAGAAAGAAATATTTTCCTCTAGTTGTCAAATTTATACATTACATATAGAATTGATCATAGTTTTTGGCATTATCCTTTTGATGATATGAGGGTTGGTAGTGATAATCCTATTACATTCTTTTTACTGATGAATCTTGTCTCTCTATTTTTTTTTAATCCTTTAACTCTGGCTTGGGGTTCATCAAATTTATCCATATTTTCAAATACTCACATTTATTTATCTATATTCTTTATTATGTTTCTATTTTGTATTCATCCATTTCTGTTGTCACTCTGATTGTTTACTTCCTGCTGCTTGCTCTGGGCTTATTTAATTTTTATTCTTCTTGATATTGGATGTGAGCACTTGAACTGCTGATTTAAGGCTTTTCTTTCTGTTGCATGTATTTTGTTCTGGAAATTTCTCTTCTGTCCCTACTTTGTTGTTTCTATGTTATTGGTGTTCTGTTTTGGTTTAGTTCAATGTTTACTTTGAAACTTACTTTGTAGCCCTGAATTATTTAAGAAATACTTTATTTATTTTTCAATGTTGAGAGCTTTTTCTATTGTCTTTCTATTGCTGATATCAAATTTGATTTTATTGTAGTCAAAAAACAATATATACTGTAAGGTTTTAAATTTGAAATTATATACATTAGTTCTATGGCCCAGGATGTAGTTTGTCTTTATAAATGTTCTATGAACTCCCAGAAAGAACGTATACTTCATGGCTGTTGAGTGAATCATTTAATACAACTGCTTGATGCAATTTTAGCCTCTTCTTTATACCTAATGATTTCCTCTCTGACTAGTGTATCATTTTTGAGAAGCTGAAGTCTCCAGCTACGGTTGTGGACTTTTTTCTCCCTCTTTCCATTTGAACCAACTTTCTCTTCACATATCTGGAGCTTTAATTGTTTGGTGTAAAACACACTTTCAGGCTCACTATATTGATGATCATCCTTTTAGTATTATACAAAGTTCCTACCTCTGGTAATAGTCTCCTTTCTGAACAACTTCATTTACCATTTACTGTTAACATGACTACTGCTTTTCTTTGATTACTGTTTTGGAGATATATATATCTGTTTTTATTGATAGATTAGACCATCTAATCAATTTATATTTCACTTCTCTTCCTATCATATCTTAATTATATACACACTCAATTATGTATAAGTATACTTTGGTAAATAGAGGAATCTTCCTAAAAGTTTGCTTAAGGATCCCATTTTGCCTTACTGTACGTATACTCTAAACCATTCAGGTTGGATTCTTCCCTATCCCTCATACCAGGCTGTATCAGGAGTACATTTTTTAATGTTTATTTATTACTTCAAGTTACATCTCCATCATAGTGTCCTCTTTCTGCACCTCCCAGTTCCACCCTCCCACACTCTCCTCCCTCTCCCATCCATCCCACTCCTCCGAAGTAGAGTGTCCCTACATAGCAGCCCATCTCAGTTCAATGGTCACACGAGGTTCTACGAGCTTCCTCTTGCAGTGGGGGGCTACATGGTACCATCCCTAGGGAAAATTGTCCCATTAATAGGTAACAAAGTCTATGTTCCTGATCCTTTTGGTGTGTTGGTTGTAGGATAGTTATCCTGTAGCTGATCTAAAACACATTATGTATACTAGGCTGGCCTTGAGCATACAAAGATCCATGTACCTCTACCTCCCAAGTGATAGGATTTAAGGAATGAGCCATAACACATGGTACTTACAATTTTCTTAAATTGCTTTTGTCAGGTGTTTGACACAATGGTGAGAAAGTGGACAAACACAGAAACTTGGTACCAAGTTGTTGGAGGAAGAGTGTCACTATTGTGATAAACCTTTGTATTTCCTAGGCTTTTGAAACGAATTTTCAAAGAAGAACATAGAAGAGTATGGAGCTGTCGGTTAGAAAAGCCCTAGATCCTTCCTGTGCTGTGTCTCGATTTTTCTCTCGTCCGTGCATTCCTACATAGGAGATAAAGAAGGATACAGAAAAGGGAAAGAAGGAATACCCTGGGTCTAACCTCCAAAACCCATTAAACAGGACCATTTAACAACTTGTAATCTCTTCCCCTAAATAATAGTGTTTTCAGTTGTCCTTCAAATAACCGAAAAAAGGGGGGGCGGAGAAACACCCTCCCCACCCTCTGGGTATGGGACGTCGCTCTCTTAAAATGACTTCCTGCTGATTTGGGTTGTAGTAAACCTGTTTGGGGCCCAAACCAAAATGGAAAAATGGTTAAAAATGTTTATACAATCCTTTTATGTTCAGTCCTTCTGTTCTCAGCTGTTTAGATGACCTAAGGAGTTTGTAGGCAGAAGCTGAACTTCCAGGCTTTACTGAGGTTCTGGCTGGGGCATTGTGTAGGGCTGAACGGTCTTAGCGATATTGAGTTGTTGTGGTTGTAGGCTTTTGATGGAGACATCTATTGAGGGAGTCTGTCAGGCTGAATCATCTGGGTCACTCGTCTTCTTTTGGTGTTTGATTCTGATTTCTGCTGAGGTTTCCGTTGTCCAGTTGTCCCTGGGTTCCTTGAATGGATGCTTTGATTCTCCTGGAATGATAAGAACAGAGCCCTGCCCTATTCCTCACTCAGGGACAATCACCCTCTTTTTTTGGAGGGGGGGGTAGGTCACGAATATGCCCTTATACCCTTGTATATTGATACAAAATTAATAGTATATTTGACTAAAGTGGTATTGACCATTGTTTACTGTGCAAAAATAAGACTGTATTGGTCTACGTCAGTATTGATATTTGTATATTGATACAAAACTAAGATTATAGTTGGCCACAATGGTATTGACCCTTGTATATGGACCCAATATTAAGGTTGTAATGGGCCGCATAGGCATTGATCTTTGTATATTGATACAAAATTTAAGGTAACGCTTCCTAATGGTATCGTACTTAGAGATACTTAAAAATGAAATGTGAAGTTCTGGCCTCTTGATACCAACCGTCTTAAACTGTTTAGGATAGTTAAGAAAAACAAACTCCTAGTCATGCATGCATGTCACCTTGTTAGCTACTAAGACAGTCTATCACAGATATTCTCTAAGCTACTCAGTAATCAAGTTGTTAAGAGACAAGCAACATTTGCTTATCTAAATACAAGAGATAGATAGGGCATCTTCAAAAACCCCAAGAGATCTGCAGAATATGGCATTCAAAGATGTGGTCTTAAATTAAGATTTTTTTTTGATATCATGACATATCAGCTCCTGACAGCACCCCCTATTCTACTCCAAGTAGAAGAAAAGCATCGAAGAATCTCCAATGTGAGATGGTTGAATTAGTGGCAAGCCTATCTCTTGACATGTAAAAACTCCTTGCTTCAACTGCAGACAGACTGCTGTCCAAAAAGGACAAAACTTGGTAGCAGGGAAGTCGACAGCCTAGCTCTGCCAAGACAGGGTAGGTTAGTCCTTCACAATCCCTGCTCTACAATAAATGTCTGTCAGAGAAACAGGACCAAAAGGCTGAAGACTGATGCTGGAATGTATGGAGAGAAAATGGGAACTGTCCAGGTAGTCACTGGTTTGTCATTTCTTAGTATTGGAAGCTGCAGACCCTGCACTTCCTATACAATCAGATATATTTATCCTTCTCAGCTCTCTGAGGTGGTTGAAGAATAGACAGCTTGAGTCTCATAGCTAAATTTTGAGTTGTTTAGGAATCAAGAGGGCGTTCTAGATCTAAGAAGATGGTTATAATAGTGATGCAAGTTAGTATGAAAACTAAGTCAGTTATAGAACTTTAAACTCATGGAGATGGTTAGAAGGTAGAAGGTTAAAGTCAGGGGCCAAATATGTATGAACTGGACATTGGGAAGGTACACCGGGCCATTTAACTCTCATAAATGTGGCATATTTAATTCTGCTGTTTTGTATAGAATTTACTGTTATAAGAGAAAGAACCATTTGTTGGAATGAAAAGAGAAGCTGTTGGGGGGGGGAAGAGGGTGGAAGGGTGGGACAAGAAGGGGGAATAGGGAAGGGTTTGCGACTGAGATGTAACTTGAAAAAAAAAAAAGTACTTATTAAAAAAAAAAAAAGAAAAGCCCTAGAATGCCATAATCAGAGCATAGTTAGTGGGATATTCTATTAATAGTCTAGAAGACCAGAAAGACATGATAAATGTAGACAGGGGAGGCTTGGTTCATGAAATTTCAGAGGGAATCAAAGATGCTATCAGGAACTGGGTTAGAAGCAAATCACATTATAATATACTCTATACTATACTATAGTCTATAATAGAATCCACCTGCCTTCTGCCTATGTCCTGAGATTTTGAGTGAGGCTGAATTCAAAACTAATGGACCAATATCCTTAGCAGAGAATATTTCAAGACAGTGTAGAATTGAAGCTCTAGTGTGATTTTGTATCTCCAGTGAAAGAGTAGAAAGGTATGAAAACTGCAATTTGGCAAAGAAAAGAGCTCGAGGTAGTTTAGAGTGCTAGACTAAGAAAGGACAAATCATCTGTGACTGATGAAGAAACTAGTGCCATTAAAGAGAAACCTCATGCTCTTTCCTAGGACAATATAGAAGGTGGAAGAGGAACAACCCTTTACCCATCAAAGATTTTAAATTTGTGAAAATGAAAATTCATCTTAAAAGAGAGATCCCAAATTAAAAACCTAGCTAAAACATTCCATGCTTGTGAACTTTACCTAGGGAAGTGTGTCCTAGGTTGAGGATAAAAAGTATAAGAAGTTAAACCCACTGTGTTAGAAGGAATCAGGCTGTTTCTTGAACTGGGACCAGAACTTGACTATATGGTCCTCATGGTGCTGCTTTTGCAGACACGCAAAATGCAAGAGTTCAGGAGTGATGGAAGTTTAAACCAAGGTGTAAGAGAGCTATTGAATCTAGGCAAACTATGATAGGTTCTAGATACTTGCAAAGTGTTTCTGATGCACCACTGAGCGAGGCTGTGAAGATGAAGCTTAAGCTGTAATAAAGACTTCAGACTGTTGGAGATGTTTGGAGAGCTGCCAAAGTAGCTGCGGGCACAGAGTGAATCTGGATCCAGAGAGGCTGTATGTGTTACAGATGGCAGAGTTGAAGGGATGGGACTGTCCAGGGGTTTTGGAGCACAGATGCTTCTAAGATGAGCTGTGGAGTTGAAGGGTTTGATATTTGCTTTGCAGAGTTTCAATCTTTCCTTGCTATCTTCATGTGTGAATATTTATTTTATTCCATTGTACATTTAAACGTTGTAGCTGGAGTTTTTATTTTATAAGGGTTTCCAATCAATAATTTAGGTTGAATCTCAAAAAAAGACTTAGGACTTTTGGCCAGGGTTGAAACTGTTAAAGGTTCAAGGACTTTAAGAGATAGACTAAATGCATTTTGCATTATGAAATGAACATGAAAGAAACTTCAGTGACTAGGCACTGAATCCTATGATTAAAAGTGGTGTGCTTCAGTGAAGAGATGAAGTTGTGATGATTAATCTTCATTATTAACTTGACTGGATTCAAATCACCTTCAAGACATTGGGTCATTACTGTGAGGGAGTTTCCAGAGAGGTTTAATTGAGATGAAGACACAACCTGAATGTGCATGGCACCATGTTATGGTCTTGGGTCAAGATCAAATAAAATGAATCTAGAAGAAACTGGATCAGCATTCTTCTCATCTTACTGATTCATCCATATACAAATAGGTATCCTCATGTTCTTGAAGTCACAGCCATGAGTTAGTTCTGCTACCTTGCCTTCTACACCATGTAGGGTTATACCCATAAGCAAGGAGCTAAAGTAAAGACTTCCACACTTTGGTCAGTTCTTGGGAGGCATTTAACCACAGCAATGAGACAATCAATTAATACAGAATTCAAAAGATTTTTTCTGCATCCTTTGTTTGCATATCTTTTTCACTTACTGATATTAACTGTCTTGTGACTCTCTCACAGCCCTTCACATGTGTTGAATTTGAAAATTCTCAGAAAAATATGTTATTGCATGGTGGCCTTCAAATTGCTAGGAAATAAATTTTTCAACAATCTCACAGATTATGTAATATCTATAAATTTTACTGGCTTTAAAACACTTCGTTAACAACAGTTTTCTTAGAAAATGGCATGTTATTTATCTTTAGAAAAAATACTAGGATTCCCTACAGAATGGAAGTGTGGTTCCTACATCTTGACTAAGTTGCAGAGGTCCTAGAAGAGAAATTAGAAATGGGATATTAGACTGATTATCAACCTGGAGTGACTGAGCAAAGATTTCTTCCAAACCTGGTAAAATTTGTTCTAAGTTAAAAATCTTTCATTTGGAAACCAGTAAATACAAACAAATCATGAATGTATAGACTGTTCCACAAAATTCACATGAATTTTAAAAGAAGTCTTCATCTGAAAATATAATTCCTAAAGGTACTATAAAGTAGTTGGAGATATTACTAGACCAGAAAATTTTGCCCATCTTCTTAAGTTAATTGGCAAAACCACAAAGCAACAGGATTCAGCAGTTGGAATCAACAAATATTTAGCTCCAAGGGAAAGATGCAAATTAAACTAAACCTAGTTTTTCTTGCTTCGTTTCTACTTCAATGATAAATTAACAAATGCAAAACCTCTAATAGCTTAACCTGCTTCTCTCCTGAGCTGATGTGAACCATCTCCCTGTGTACCTGTGTCAGATGACAGCCACCAGCAGTCCAACACCTGACCTTAAGCTGAAGATCATTCTAAGACTCAGAAATTAATAAGCTTCTATGAAGACTAATCTTGGTTTTCAACTCAGCTGGATCATGAGATTACGAAAAGATAAATTACCAGAAAAATCTGTGAGGGTTTTCATCATTAGTTTCTTTGACATCTTCCGGCGGTAGCCTCGATATAACGGAGTCAGAATGTAACGATTTTGCTTTTTGTCTGTTTGCCTTTACATGTGTGTCTGAGTTCATCTACCCTGTTTCTTCTCTGCTGTCCTTTGTTAACATCAGAGTCCAACTTCCTTGGCCTCCCGGTGGGCTCTCCAGAAACCCTCCAGTTCTTCAGCACTAGATTTAGACTGCTGAGACATCCAGCTTCACGGAATGAATAGCTAATGGTTGCCAGCCTCTCCAGGATGAAGACAAAAAAAAAAAAAAAAAAAAAAAACTGGGCTACTCAGACCATACAGTTTAAGCCAATTTAATAAGTTATCTTCTGATATATTTCATTCCATCAGCTCTGTCTCATCAGATCTCTGCTCTGAATACACAATGGTCTCAACTTGAAGATGGTCTGTAATGTAGAGTGATGAATAGATGTCATTCAAGTGCTTTAGCACAGAGAACCTGCTCTGGTTTGTGAAAGCCTTTCTGAGTGTCCCTTATACATCCCAGCTAAATCACAGAGTCTGAGCAAAGAACACACAACTTATCTCTTGTTGTAACACACCTCAACTTATAACTTGTAGCAACCATCTTTACTCGTCATAATTTTTTAAAGTCAGGAATTCAAACAAAGTTTAGATGAGAGATTCTTCTGCTCTAATGGAAGTATCTGGGAGACTTAATACTATTCATATGGTCAACTGGCCTTAAGGATCCTGAAAAACAGTGCTTGTTCCCTTACTCAGCCTCTTTTCTTTCCAGAACAGCAATGTCAATACTAAAAGTTGCTCTAGAGTCATTGACTGATAAGAATCTCGTGACTGTGGGGAGTTGTAACATTATAGATCCAGAGACTAATTATCTCGGGTGATCTTTTGTTCCCTTAATAACCATACATTACACTTCCCTGTGTCTGACCTTACATCCTTATGACTCAGGTAAAACCTTTTGGGATAAATTAACCTACCTGACCACTCGCTTTCAACAATCTGATAGCTGTCATCAGACGTCAGCTGAGAGTTACAGCAGAGATTGTTGCGTGCAGCTGTCACAAGATGTTTCCACCAATATCTGTGGGAAAATATCTTGATTTAGGACTCACTTTCTGTTCATGAAACTATTTCCACATTGGCATATTCCATTTGGGGTACCACAAATCCATATTCCTAGGTGGTCCCTCATAAATTGACTCAAAGTGAACTATATCTTATCCCCTGTGAAGTGAGAGCTATGTTTTGCAAGAGTACAATGGAAAATTTTGCTGGAGAGTTTATACTCCCTCAATTTTTCAGTTTCTACAAACCACTGGGACAAGTTACCTGGAGTCTGGAATCACTCTGTTTTGGGGGATTTCCAGCACCCACCATGGTTTCTATCCCATCAATATTGGTTTATCAAGTTAATGAATGAATAAAAGAAAGAAAGAAAGAAACTCAAAGACTTGAAGTAAATCTATTAAAACTAGCTGAGGGACCAGAAAAGGGGCTCAGTGGGTCAACATACTTGGTACTCAAACCTGACAACCTTAGTTTAATTCTGGAACCCACAAAAGGTAACAGTCATAAGCCATCTTTATTTATTACAGAGTTGTCTTTTGCCCTCCACAACTATGATGTGGCACACACACACACACACACACACACACACACACACACACACACACACACCAAAATAATAATAAATATAAAATAAAAATATTTTAAACAACTAAAGCTAGAGTAAAGTGCAGTAGTAGAGTGTTTGGCTTATAGGGAGAAGGCCCTCAGTTCCATTCCCAGCACTTCACATACACAAAAGTTGTTCCCAGTTTCCAAACTGCAGTGTGAATGGCCAGTTGAGATGTGTCCTAGTTAGCATCTCTGTTGTGCAATAAGACATTGACCAGAACCAACTTATGGGGAGAAAAAGGTTTATTTCATCTAACACTTACCAGATCACAATCAGATACTGAGGGAAGTCAGGCCAGGAGCTCAAGGAAGGAACTGAGTACAAGAGCTAAAGGAGAGACATAGATGAAGAATGCTTACTGGCTTGCTCTTCATAGCCTGCTCAGCCTTCTTTTAGGTACAAAATAATACCACCAGCTCAAGAGAGACACTGCCCACCGTGGATGCCCTCCCAATATCAATCATTAATCAAGAAATTGCCCCACCAGGGGTAGTAATCTGATAGAAATAATTCCCATGTTGAGATTCCCTCCCTCCAAGTGACTATGGTTTGTTTTTAACCAACACAAGATGTGTGGTGTGGCTGCTCAAGTGATAGCCGATTCTGCCTGCAGACTACGAAGGAAAGTCATATGCATACTCTAGATCCACACTGTGCCACCCTTGACCTGAGCGAGGCATTTTATTGCCTGCCTCGTGATGCACATAGGTCCCAAGCACATAGATCCCAAGCACATAGATCCCAAGCACATAGATCACAAGCCCATAGATCACAAGCACATAGATCACAAGCACATAGATCACAAGCACA
>CAJQZJ010032307.1:4274581-4324262 GCA_907164525.1 Lophiomys imhausi
CATAGATCACAAGCACATAGATCACAAGCACATAGATCCCAACCACACAGATCACAAGCACATTGATCCCAACCACATAGATCACAAACACATACATCACAAGCACATAGATCTTTAAGGAGCCTTTCACTTCCTTTTTTAATTCAAAAAGGCCCTGAACTTGTTTTCACATCATCTGGATTAGCTGAATAGGTCAAGAGCCCTGTATGATTCACTCATCTAATGGCCCTGAGGTCACAGAACCCAGCAACTACACAGCTAAATTTTATGAAACCCTAAAAACATATGATTTCATCATTAACAATGGTTTGATTTCTAAAACACCAATGTTATTCTAAAGAAAACAGGAACAGAATTTGTCTTGCCTGAAATTGAATTCTTATTTAATAGAAAGCTTTATTGATGCTGAAGCCTGCAAGGAAGTAAATTTATGAGGCCTGGATGGTGACAAAAAGCCCAGGGACAGAATAGACAAAGACAGATGTGTTCTTTGGCATTTTGTACTGAGACGGTAAGAAAAAAAATGAACAATGAGTCAGAGATTGTGTCAAGGTTCCTGGGAAAGGTGTGAAGCTGTGATCCAAAATTATGACTATGAATTGGGTAAAAAGCCTCATAAACACGGGCCTAGAGCATATGTGCCTTTTACCTGGTAGCCACATGTCCTGAGAGGCTTGTGGGAAGAGTCCAAGGTGCAAAGGGTAGTCTCTGTTTGAAGAAATATAGATGCAAAGAGGCACTAGAAGTTGAAATCTGGTGCACACCCTCGTCTGGCACTCATCCTCAAAGCCTACTTGGGCAACATTTTATTTGCTTCAGCCTTTCTATAAGTAACTCTGCTTCTCTAGGGCTCTACCTCAGCTAGCCATCCTAATGTGCTTGCACACAACAGATAAGAAGGATATAAATTTATATTCATCACAGAAAAGCCTTGCATGCTGCATAGTGACTAGTTCTGAGCTATACCCTCTCCAGCCCTGAGGACTCTGTACAACCTCCTCTTCTTTTGTATGTGTGATATATACCAACAATGTCAGCAGTGAGAGCAATGAGTGCCAACATTCATAATGAACATAATGATTGGTCAATAAATTTAAGTTAGACATGCCAATACAGGTGACAGAGTGTGTCTATGTGTATTGTGAACTGATGTCAACAGTAAAACAATACATTGAATGGTAACTAAAAGCATTGGACAACTGAGAAGTAGAATACTCTGCAGTAAGAGAACTTCTGAGTTTTCCTAATAAAAATAAAGTATTTATATGCTGGGCAGACCACCTTCTCTGATTTTCCTGGCTATAGTTCCACTCTGTTATTTTGAAATCTATAAATATGAATGTTACATGTGTGTGTGTCTGTGTGTGTGAGTCTGCATGCTCCCATATGGTACTTACTCTGTTAATGCGGCTGAGTCAATAGCAATAGTAGCTTAGAGAAATTTCGGTTTGATGCTTTGACTCAATGTTTGACATACTAGTCACAGCCATTTATTCCTTTAATATTTTTACTCCTACAATAAAACGTCTGTACTTTTCTCACTTTTTATTTTTAATTGTAATAATCTGTATTTTACCTATCCAGCCTTAAATGTTTTCTATATTCAATCAATTGAATCAAAACGTACTCAAGGTTATGTCAGGATCACCAATGAATTGTCACTATACTGCTTAATACTGAGGTCCTTGTATTCAGGATGCACCAAACAGAGCATTTCCTTATGGGAATTAAAGTATACATGCAATTTACACTAAGCCCTTATTCTATATGTTCCTTCTCACCAAATAGTGTATCATTGTCACTATACTGCTTAATACTGAGGTCCTTGTATTCAGGATGCACCAAACAGAGAATGTCCTTATGGGAATTAAAGTATACATGCAATTTACACTAAGCCCTTATTCTATACGTTCCTTCTCACCAAATAGTGTACTATGTACCTGCTCGTTCTGGGTCAAGCCTTTGACTCATCTCTACTTCATTTCTCTTAAACTACATCTATTTAAAAGGCAATTCATATTGACTCAATCTTTAACATTTCCCAAAGGGAAAATTTCTTGCCACAGCCACAGTCCTAACGTAGGCTGCTTCATCATTTTTTCTTTCCTGGATATCAGTGTCCCTCACGTTCTTGTTCTACACTCATAATTTTAAGTATCATCTCAGCGAACTTCTACATGTGTAAACCTAATCATTGCTACTTCCCTAACCAACTTTTTCAAGGATCCCAGTCACATTTGTAACTAAAACAGGGATCTGAAATTAAAAGAGCTGTATGAATCAGATTGCCTTTCCAAAAGATGGTCAAATCCAAATATTTGCCACATCTCACAAGCTTATTCTCCCAGTGGGGCTTTCTTTCCCAGAGGAATGGTCTGGCCTCCACTAATCTGGGATCTGACCTGTAGAACACTGCAGAGCTACACTCTGAACTTTAGAGGCTGTGTAAGACTAAGGATACCTTAACTATGATATCTTTCCCCCTTTATTCATCTTTTCTAATCCTTCTTTATCTACCCCCTGCATCTGTCTTCTTTTTATTTCCTTCTCTCAACACACATTTAGAGCTCAGCTGACACATTGTGAGCAATGGAGGCACCCAGTCAGTAGCCAACATCCAGAAAAAATATGCCATACCCAGATTAGGAGGCTCCCGTACAGTGGACCTTGATTACTAGTGAGGCCATAGGCTGTACAGCAGCCCAGTTGTTTTATAACTGAAGCATAATGGGAGATCCTGAGCTAGAAATTCATAATCTGAGCCACTTTCTTGTTTCTTAACCAATAAAATTCATAAGGCACATAAGTTACTGTTACTATTGCTATCACCTACTGGGTATGTGTCTGATTTCTTTTTTTTAATGTTTATTTATTACTTCATGTTACATCTCCATCACAGTGTCCTCTTCCCCCCCACCCAGTCCCGTCCTCCCACCCTCTACCCCTATCCCTTCCAACCCACTCCTCCAGAGTGGAGTGTCCCTACATAGCTGTCCCCTACCCCAGTTCAGCAGTCATATGAGGGCCAAGAGCCTCCTCATACACTGGGGGACTACAAGGCAGCACCACTAGGGCAAAGTGTCTCATGACAGGTAACAAAGTCTATGTTCCTGTTCCCTTTGGTGCATTGGTTGTAGTATAGTTATCCTGTACTATATGGCTAAAATTCGATTATAAGTAAATAGATGCCGTGTGCATCCTTCTGAGTCTGGGTTAGCTCACTCAGGATGCGCTTCTCTAGTTCCATCCATGTGGCTGCAAATTGCATGATGATTTCATTGTTTCTGATGACTGAGTAGTATTCCATTGTGTAGATGTACCACAGTTTTATTTTTTTTAATCCATTCCTTGGTTGAGGGACATCTGTGTTGTTTCCAGTTTCTAGCTATTACAAATAAGGTTGCTATAAACATAGATGAGGAAACATCCTTGTGGTTTGGTGGGGAATCATTTGGATGCGTACCCAGAAGTGGTATGGCTGAGATTTCTTTTTTTTTTTTTTCGCATTTATTTATTACTTCAAGTTACATCTTCTTTACCGCCCCATCCCTCTAATCCCTCCCAGTCTCACCCATCCACCCTCTACTCCCTCTTCCACCCATCTGATTCCATGTATCAGCCCCCCTCAGTTCGTTAGTCACATGAGGTCTAAGAGCTTCCTCTTGTACAGGAGATATACATGGCAGTTCCACTAGGATGGAGTGTCCCACTAACAGGTAACCAAGTCTATGTTCCTGTTATTTTGAGTTCATTGATTGTAGGATGGTTGTCCTGTACTATATGGCTAAAATCCAGTTATAAGTGAGTAGATGCCATGTGGTTGCAAATTGCATGATTTCCTTGTTTCTGATAGCTGAGTAGTATTTCATTATGTAAATGTGACACAGTTTTTTGTTTTTTTTTTTTGTCCATTCTTTGGTTGAAGGACATCTGGGATGTTTCCAGTTTCTAGCTATTACAAATAAAGCTGCTATGAACATAGATGAGGAGATGTCCTTATGGATTGGTGAGGAATCTTTTGGATATATGCCCAGGAGTAGTATGGCTGGGTCTTGAGGTAGAGCTTTTCCAAGTTTTCTGAGATATGGGCAGACTGATTTCCATAGTGGTTGTACAAGTTTTCACTCCTACCAGCAATGTGGGAGTGTTCCCCTTTCTCCACAGCCTTGCCAGCATGTGCTGTCTTTTGAATTTTTTTTTTTTTTTGGTTTTTCGAGACGGGGTTTCTCTGTATAACAGCTCTGGCTGTCCTAGACTCACTTTGTAGACCAGGCTGGCCTCGAACTCACAGAGATCCGCCTACCTCTGCCTCCCAAGTGCTGGGATTAAAGGCATGCGCCACCAACGCCCGGCTCGTCTTTTGAATTTTTGATCTTAGTCATTCTGACAGGTGTGAGATGGAATTTCAGAGTCACCTTGAGTTGCATTTCTCTGATGATTAAGGATGTTGAGCATTTCAATTGTCTCTTGGCCATTTTAGATTCCTCTTTTGTGAATTCTCAGTTTAGCTCTGTTCCCTTATTTTGATTGGATTATTTGGTTTGTTGGTATTTAATTTCTTGAGCTCTTTATAGATTTTGGATATTAGCCCTCTGTCAGATGTGGGGTTGGTGAAGATCTTTCCCCAATCTGTAGTCTGCTGTTTTGTTTTAATGACAGTGTCCTTTGCCTTACAGAAGCTTTTCAGTTTCATGAGGTCCCATTTATTGATTGTTGGTCTTAGAGCCTGAGCTATTGGTGTTCTGTTCAGGAAGTTGTCACCTATGCCAATAAGATTTCTTAAACAGTATTAGATAACAAACTACACCTAGTACTCTGATTCTGTTTTAACACCCTCACCATGCTCAGAGAGTGAAAACCTACTTCTGCCTCAGGAAATTTGTGTTCCTTATTTTATTTTCACCAAATAAAGTTTCAATTTTTCTATTTCTTCTACCTTGTCAAAGTATCTGTTTGAATGTTAGATTCTAGATCTCTTTTAAGCACCTAACCAAAAAAAATTTTTTTCTTTCCCAACATCATTACACATTGCAAATCACTGGAGCTGAGCTGACACATCTGTTTAATTATGTGATATCTGTCACTCTCACTATAATGCAAGCATGATAGAAAGTCAGAGAATTAGGAGGTGGGGAAAAAAACGAAGTTCTCCATCTTACTGCCTGTTGGAATCGCCTACTGACTCAGAGTGCAAACTCTCAACACAATCAATAAAAATTTCTGTCAAAAATGCCTACATAGAAACAATATTCTTCTTATAAAGTGGTATTCCAACGGAGAATGTTAACACAGCAAGAAATCATGCTTAAGGCCTAAGTGTCTGTGACTTTTGAGTTGAACGTTGCTCTTTCCCCAGTTATAAACCTTTTCTGAGCATCTCACAAACAAGATTAAAAAATTTGTTTTAAGTCAAAAGATGTGTCTTCACTGACTCCTGACCTACTACAGGAAGGATTTCTTTGACTCCTGTGACCCCATAAGCCTGTAATCCTATCCAGTGTACCTCAGAGGACTCTCTGATCAGTCACTATAAAGGAAAAGAAGTCCAGAAGACTCCAAAACTATGTATAAGACTGTTTCTAAGGTAGATTTTGTGCAATATGATCTGGAGAAGCCCATAGACACTCCTGGATGTACACTATTCTTAGACACCCCCTTCTCTCTTCCTTAACATTTGTGCTTAAATCTATGTCAAAAGCCCCTTTGAAAAATTCCAACATGTCACACTGACTCATCCTAGAATTCTTTTCTAAAGTATAGTCAAGAATCTCAGCCTTACCTGAATGGAGGTCTCTGAAATTAACTCCTAAGGCTGCTATGGGCAGCAGAGCAGGACTATGCCTTCAGCTACAGTGCCCATAACACCATGAAGAACAAGGTTTAGAACTCTTATTTGAAAGATACTTTATTTTTAATTAAAACTTTTTATTTGTTGTTGAATTTCATACACAAGTACTGTATTTACATTATTTCTGCTCTTACCCCTCCTCCTCCAACTCCTTTTGTGTCCCATAGTCCCCTAAAATTTATGCTCCCAGTGTGTTTGTGTGTGTGTGTGTGTGTGTGTAAACTACTGAGTCAATTTAGTGTTGCTCATAGTGTTTTTGGATGTCCACTGGGATTATATAATTTACCAGGGAGTTCCTCCATGGGGAAAACTGATTTTCCCTTACTTGGGGAGTCATTGTTACACTGTGATGATTTATTTAGTCTTGTTTGAATCTAAAGCAATGCCTGGCATATATGAAAGAGAACACAAAGGGTCTCGATTAGTGTATGTTAAACAGATATAACCAAACCTTTCATTATTTTCTTCTATAAATGTATTTCCATAACATATGAATTAAATAAGTTCATTCAGCTTCTAATGTGTAAACATAAAAGACAGGTGGTGTAAACTTACTCTAGACTTTGATATACAGTATTGTTATTGAACACAGGTTCACAACTCACGACCAAACTTCCTTCTATTCTTAAAGAAAATTAAAAACACAGTTTAGGAGAAGGCTTACTTATAGTTTGAACAAACCAATTGAGTGTGGGGGAGAGGTCTACTTTCCTCCCCACAATGCCTGTGACCACCTTACAATTTATAAAAATTCACCAAAGGCTAAGAAAACTGTCTCTTTAGAGTATTACCTCTCTCACCAGAGCTTCAGCATAGAATCACAGTTCAGTATCTAGTGAGTGTATTTTAATTAAGTAGTTTGAATGGTGTTCATGGACAACCAGGGGTATCTATCAAACTTGGACTTTACCATTATTAATTGTCTGGTTCTGTACACATGAAAGGTAGGGAGTCCTAGGCTGTGCTCTGAAGGGAAGCAGGATATGTATGTGTCTATTGAGAGATAATAAGGCATATTGTTCTATGGTACATGTGTTGTAGAAGGACACGCAAGTTTAGAGGAGCCACATTTCCTTTGGCATTCCCTCCACCAGCATCTGGAGTCTATGACATCCACATTGATTGTAGCTGCTTCTGTGGAGACTTTGGCTGAGAGACTACATTGCACAAGTGGCACTGCAGGTTTGAGTGCCAGACCTTAGGGAACTGGTGACTTCCGTTCACCATTCTCTTTGAGTACTTCTGCAGGAACACTGAGTCTTCCTGTAGAAAGTCTGACAATCCTTCTACTGAGACCTCCAGATGACTTGGAGATGGAGATGTACACGGTCAAGTCCAAGCTTTCACTTGTCCCAAGGTACTATTATCCAGGTAAGAGACACAGCCCTTATCCTCTCAAGACCAAGCCTGCTGCCTGTTGAGCACTGTCCACTCCCCAGTAACCCAGGCATTTTACAATGATATGAATAAGTCCCCGACAAGAATAACTTTGAGGAGCAATGATCCACTTTGGCAGCTAATTTCAGGGAGTTAGGTTCATGGCCACTTGTCTTTCTGTGCTTGGGCAGGGCATCATAGTAGGAGAGGTAAGTGGCAGAATAGAACTATGCACTTTATAATCAACCAAGAAATAAAGAGCAAGACAGGAAGTAACCAGGGTAATATACTCCCAAGGTTTCCCTCTTCCCGTCCCTCAACTCCCACACCCACCTAGTGACCTACTTCTTCAAGTTGGCCCACACGTCCTGAAGTTTCCAAAGCCTCCCAAAACAGTGACACAAGCTGGAAACCAAGCATTCAGTATCTGAGCCTGGGGATGAGGTGGTGGTGGGGTCATATTTAGTCCATTATACCTGGTAAATAGTTGATCAAGGAAATGACTTAGCTGGACCTAGCCAGAACTCCTGATCCCAGATGAGGGGCTATAAACAACTATAATTTTGTCTCCATGTTTTGGCATTATTTGTAAGAATACAGTAGCAAAGAGCCCCTGCCCTTTCCTTGGCTATGATCAATGCTTAGTGTACAGCCCTGAGAAACCCAACATATTTCAGAGACTTTGTACTGAGGGCAGCTCCAGGAATCCACACAGAAGCCCATGCTTGCTTTTTCTTCTGCTTGGCAAAAAATAAAATAAAAAAAGTAAAATAAAAGAGGAAGATACATCAAGAAATAATTAAAGTCACACTCCTAATTCTTAACTTCTTTTAATTGGGACCATCAAAGAGAAATAGATTTCATTATAAGCACAGTGGGATAGCTGCATTCTCTGGCATGTGCTCTTTATTCATTCAAATGGTTACATTTCACCCAGTGTTTTGTTACAAGTAAGTGACTGACAGTGGAGAAGAGGCGAGAATAATTTAAAGTAAAAAATTAAAATCTAATTCTGGGAGGATTACTCTGTCAAGGAGAGGACACTAAAACTGAATCTTTAATGACTAATGTAAAAATGTAATACAGTGTATGCAACTCTGGAGAGGTGATATATCTAATTAAAATCACGCGACCAAGGCAAAAATGTTCACTGTGGAGACACATATCTTTCTAGGTGGAAATATATCTCTGCAGTGAGTTTCCTTCTCCTTTTTTAAAATTTTTATTTGTTAAGGAATTTGTTTCTTTCTATTTTAAATAACATGTCACTTTAAAAATTTACTGTACCCTTGATACTTTCATTGTCAGAAATGTGGGAAATTGTTGTGATGAAGAAAGATATTCAGTTACACTTCTAGCATCTATGTGCAAATCAAAATTCGTGTTGTCTTTTTTCTTGTGTTTCTATACTTGTATATCCCATCTTCCCTTTGGAAAACCAGAAGGTTGTACATGTTGTCTTATATATGACAGACACTTTTTTTTTACTGTGATATTTCCTCCACTAATATATATTTATTTTATTTTATTTTTAAAGATTTGTTTATTATGTATACAGTGTTCTGTCTGCAGGTATGTCTGCAGGCCAGAAGAGGGCACTAGATTTCATTATGGATGGTTGGGAGTCACCACGTGGTTCCTGGGAATTTAACTCAGGACCTCTGGAAGAACAAACAGTCAGTGCTCTTAACCTCTGAGCCATCTTTCCAGCCCTATATTTATTTTATTGAAGCTAAAACTATTCAAGGTTGGTTTTCTATGTTAAGGATGATGAGTCTGAGCCATTGCCCATTATCATGCCTAGCGTACACTGACCAGGGCCATGAGCCAAACACCAGTCTATGTAATCAACAACAGCTATTTAATCATGCACCGTGGGAGATACATAGACACTGGTACACATGAAATATAGATGCTTCTACTACAGGGCTGAAGAATCAGTGGTAAAACCCAGGCTTCAATAAGAGGATTTTATCTAAATATGATAAATGTAGCAATAGAAATATGTCCCGATTATCAAAATGGTGACTGAGGAATTATTCACTTCCTTTGGCACTGTTTGAATTAGAACCTGGCTAAGTGACATTAATTATTTATAATTAAATGGATTAAGACTGGAAAGCAAATAATCATTAGATGTAAGAATAAGGCAATGATAAAATATCAGACACAACCCAAGATGTTGCTAATTTATAAAAAAAGAACTCACTATAGAGTTCTGGTCTCCAGCTTCAAAGAAGTATCAAATAAGATTCTGTTTTATAACAGCCAGGGAGACACAATCACATGCTGTCCCCAGCCCTTACATAATATCCACAAAACACTTGCTTCTGGAAAATTCTATTTTTCTCTTCCTACATGTATGGATCACACACTTGATTAGACATTTCATTGATGCCAGGCATGGTAGTACACATTCTTTTTTTTTTAATTGATTTTCTTTTTTTATGTTTATTTATAACTTCAGGTTACATCTCCATCATGGTACCCTCTTTCCACCCCTCCCAGTCCCACCCTCTCACCCTTTACCCCCTATCCCTTCCAAACCACTCCTCCAGAGTGGAGTGTCCCTACATATCAGTCCCCCACCTGAGTTCAGCAGTCATATGAGGGCCAAGAACCTCCTCATACACTGGGGGCCTACAAGGCAGCACTATTAGAGCAAAGTGTCTCATGGACAGGTAAAAAGTCTATGTTCCTGTTCCTTTTGGTGCATTGGCTGTAGCATAGTTATGCTGTACCATAGGGCTAAAATCTGATTATAAGTGAATAGATGCCATGTGCATCCTTCTGAGCCTGGGTTAGCTCACTTAGAATAAGCTTCTCTAGCTCCATCCATATGGCTGTAAATTGCATGATTTCGTTGTTTCTGATGGTTGAGTAGTATTCCATTGTGTAGATGTACCACAGTTTTTTTTTGTTTTTTTTTTTATTCATTCCTTGGTTGAAGGACATCTGGGTTGTTTTCAGTTTCTAGCTATCACAAATAAGGCTGCTATGAACATAGATGAGGAAACTTCCTTGTGATTTGGTGAGGAATCATTTGGATGTATACCCAGAAGTGGTATGACAGGTTCTTGAGGTAGAGCTATTCCAAGTTTTCTAAGATATTGCCAGACAGATTTCCATAGTGGTTGTACAAGTCTGCACTCCCACCAGCAATGGAGGAGGGTTCCCCTTTCTCCACACCCTTGCCAGCATGTGCTGTCATTTGAGTTTTTGATCTTAGCCATTCCGACAGGTGTGAGATAGAATCTCAGAGTCATTTTGAGTTGCATTTCTCTGATGATTAAGGATGTTGAGCATTTCTTCAAGTGACTCTCAGCCATTAGGGATCCCTCCTTTGTGAATTCTCTGTTTAGCTCTGTTCCCCATTTTTTGATTGGATTATTTGGTTTCTTTCATTTAATTTCTTGAGTTCTTTGTAAATTTTGGATATTAGCCCTCTGTCAGACGTAGGGATGGTGAAGATCTTTTCCCAATCGGTAGGTTGCCATTTTGTTCGAATGACAGTGTGTTTGCCTTACAGAAACTTTTCAGTTTCATGAGGTCCTATTTATTTGATTGTTGGCCTTAGATCCCGAGCTGTTAGTGTTCTGTTCAGGAAGTTGTCACCTGTGCCAATGAGTTCAATGCTTTTCCCCACTTTCTCTTCTAATAGATTTAGTGTGTCAGGCATTATGTTAAGGTCTTTGATCCACTTGGACTTAAGTTTTGTGCAAGGTGATAAGAATGGGACTAATTTCATTCTTTTACATGTTGACATCCAGCTAGACAAGCACCATTTGTTGAGGATGCTGTCCTTGTTCCATTGTATGGTTTTGGCTTTTTTTTTGTCAAAAATTAAGTGACCATAGGTGTGTGGGTTCTTTTCTGGGTCTTCAATTAGATTCCATTGATCCACTGGTCTGTTTCTATACCAGTACCATGCTGTTTTTATTACTATTGCTCTGTAGTATAGCTTGAAATCTGGGATGGTGATGCCTCCAGATGCTTTTTTTATTGTACAGGAGTGATTGAGCTATTCTGGATTTTTTGTTATTCCATATGAAGCTGAGAATTACTTTTTCCAGGTCTATAAAGAATTGTGGTGGTATTTTGATAGGAATTGCATTGAATCTGTATATTGCTTTTGGAAGGATAGCCATTTTTATTATGTTGATCCTATCTATCCATGAGCATGGGAGATCTTTCCATCTTCTGATGTCCTCTTTGATTTCTTTCTTCAAGGACTTGAAGTTCTTGTCATACAAGTTTTTCACTTGCTTGGTTAGAGTTACCCTCAGGTATTTTTATATTGTTTGTGGCTATTGTGAAAGGTGTTGTTTCCCTAATTTCTTTCTCAGCCCATTCATTTTTTATATAAAGAAGGGCTTCTGATTTTTTTGAATTAATTTTGTATCCAGCCACCTTACTGAAGTTGTTTATCAGCTGTAAGAGTTCTCTGGTGCAATTTTTGGGGTCACTTATGTATACTATCATATCATCTGCAAATAGGGATAATTTGACTTCTTCAACTATAATTTGTATCCCATTTAGTTGTGTTATTCCTCTAGCAAGAACTTCCAGTACGATGTTGAAGAGATATGGTGAAAGTGGGCATCCTTGCCTTGTCCCTGAGTTTAGAGGAAATGCTTTAAGTTTCTCTCCATTTAATTTGATTGTGGTTACTGGCTTGCTGTATGCACCTTTATCATTTCTAGGTGTGGTCCTTGTTTTCCCATTCTCTCTGGGACTTTTATCAAGATGGGGTGCTGGATTTTGTCAAATGCTTTTTCAATATCTAGTGAGATGATCATGTGCTTTTTTTTCTTTGAGATTGTTTATGTGGGGAATTATGTTGATGGATTTTCATATGTTGAGCCATCCCTGCATTCCTGGGATGGGTAGTATACATTCTTTTTTTTTTTTAATACTTTATTTTTTTTTCTTCAAGTTACATCTCAGTAACAAACCCCTCCCTATTCCCCCTTCCTATCCCGCCCTTCCACCCTCTTCCCCCCAGAAGTTTCCCCTTTCAGTCCAACAGATGGTTCCTTCTCTTATAACAGTAAGTATTATACAAAACAACAGAAATAAATATGCCACATTTATGAGAGTTAAATGGCCCAGTATACCTTCCCAATGTCCAGTTTATACATATTTGGCCCCTGACTTTAACATTCTACTATCTAACCATCTCCATGAGTTTAAAGGTCTATATGTGACTCAACATTCATACTAACTTCCAACACACTTGTAAGAGTATCTTCTTAGATCTATAACACCCTCTTGATTCCTAAACAACTCAAAATTTAACTATGAGACTCTAGCTGTCTATTCTTCAACCACCTCAGAAACCTGAGACGGATAAATATATTTGCTTATATAGAAGTGCAGGGCCTGCAGCTTCCAAAACTAAGAAAGGACATACCAATGACTGCCTGGACAGTTCCCATTTTCTCTCCATACATTCCTGCATCAGTCTTCAGCCTTTGGGTCCTGTTTCTCTGACAGACATTTGTTGTAGAGCAGGGATTGATAAACAACTTCAGCAAGGTGTCTGGATACAAAATTAACTCAAAAAAATCAGAAGCCCTTCTTTATACAACAAACAAATATACCGAGAAAGAAATAAGGGAAACAACCCCCTTCACAATAGCCACAAACAACATAAAATACCTGGGGGTAACTCTAACCAAGCATGTAAAGGACCTATATAACAAGAACTTCAAGCCCCTGAAGAAAGAAATGGAAGAGGCCTTTAGAAGATGGAAAGATCTCCCATGCTCATGGATAGGTAAGATCAACATAATAAAAATGGCTAGCCTACCAAAAGCAATATATAGATTTAATACAATTCCTATCAAAATACCAACACAATTCTTTATAGACCTGGAAAAAGCTATTCTCAACTTCATATGGAACAACAAAAAGCCCAGAATAGCTAAATCAATCCTGTCCAATGAAAAAACATCTGGAGGTATCACCATCCCAGATTTCAAGCTGTACTACAGAGCAACAGTAATAAAAACAGCATGGTACTGGTATAGAAACAGACCAGTGGATCAATGGAATCGAATTGAAGACCCAAACATGGATCCCCACACCTATGGCCAACTAATCTTTGACAAAGAAGCCAAAAATGCACAATGGAAGAAGGACAGCATCTTCAACAAATGGTGCTGGTCCAACTGGATGTCCACTTGCAAAAGAATGAAATTAGACCCATACCTATCACCCTGTACAAAACTTAATTCCAAGTGGATCAAAGGCCTTAACATAAGGCCAGCCACACTAAAGATAGTAGAAGAAAAAGTAGTATACATTCTTTTTTTTTTTAAATACTTTATTTTTTTTTCTTCAAGCTACATCTCAGTAACAAACCCCTCCCTATTCCCCCCTCCTAACCCGCCCTTCCACCCTCTTCCCTCCAGAGGTTTCCCCTTTCAGTCCAACAGCTGGTTCCTTCTCTTATAACAGTAAGTATTATACAAAACAATAGATTCTTAATCCTAGAACTTGGGAGTCTGAGGTAAGAGGATCAAGAGTTTTAGGCAAGCCTGAACTGTACTGTGAGATCATCTTTTAAAAAATTATATATATATGTGTGTGTGTGTGTGTGTGTGTGTGTGTGTGTGTGTGTGTGTGTGTGCAATTTTAGGACTTGGGAGTCTGAGGCAAGAGGATCAAGACATTGAAGCTAGCCATGGCTATATTGTGAGACTGTCTAAAAAATATATATATACATAAATTATGTTATATATTAATTAAATCCTACCCAAATTTTCTACCCATGTAAGGATTTGAATTATTTTTCAATTTAGCTATCAGAAACTACATAGAATTAATATGCAAATTGTGTTGTCAAATTCAGACTGCTGCCTCTGGAACTGAATGACTTTGTCCATACGAAGCTTTCTTCACAAGTCCTTTTTGTTTGTCAGTTGGTTGTTCTGTCTTTTCCTTTCAACAGGTGTCATTATACAGCCCAGGCTGTCCTAGAACACACAGCCCTTCTGCCTCTGTCTCAGGAGTGTTGAAACTGCAGGTGTTATGCACTTCACTTTGCTCATACCAGACTCTGAGGAAATGAAGCATGCCCCTTGGCTGAGGCCAAAGGCTCTGGCTTCAGAATCCTATGGCCTGAGTTAGCATGGCTACCCTTCTGTAACCTGTTGGAGGTGTGTAATAGATCTTTTGTCTCCGCTTTCAAAGGAACTACTTACTCTGGTTCTCTCACAAAACTTTTTTGGAGTGAGAGCTGTAAAGGGTACGGCAGGCCTTATTCAGATCATGACTGATGGAAGTTGGACAGTCCTAGGCTTCACACTCAAAATATCCTGTGAGCATCTCACGATGACTTAGTCAAATTTCTGTTATCATAACAAAATACCAGAAACAGGCTGAATCATAGATAATAAGTCTATCTGACTTAATAATTTTTGAGTCTGCATGTCTAAAAATATGGTAGCAGCCATTCAGAATCTGGTAAATGTCTCATGCTACGTCATGGATGGTACAGGGTTTCCCACAATGAGACAGAGCAGTGCAGACTACTGTCTCAGGTCTCTCTTCCTCTTTTACTACGGTTGCCTTTGAAATGACTTGGCTTTCATGAAGACAGTTTTCCTTTTATTTTATTTTCTGGTGTAGTATTTTTCCTTATTTTTATTAATTTATATTTTCAAGTTACATTTCCATCACAATCCCCTCTCTCCTCCCCTCCTGGTCCTTCCCTCCCTCCCTCTTCTACATCTCTGTCCTCTCCTTCTTCTCTGATGAGGGGAGCCCCCATATATCAAACCCCCTCAGTTCATCAGTCACATGAGGGCCAAGAGCTTCCTCTTGTACTTGATAACTCAGCCCATCTAGGATACGGTCTTCCCACTAACAAACAACAGGGTCCATGACTCGCTGCTGGGTGGAGTTTTTCATAGGATAGTTATGCTAGGTTCCTTCTGTTTGGGTCTGTGAGTCGTAGAGTGGTTGTCCTGGGATATATGGCTAATAACCACTTATAAGAGAGTACATACCATATGTATCTTTCTGGATCTGAGTTGCCTCACTTAGGATGACCTTTATTAGATCCATCCATTTGGCTGCAAATTGCATGATTTTCTTGTTTCTGAGAGCTGTGTAGTATTTCATTGTGTTAACATACCACAGTTTAAAAAAAATCCATTCTTAGGTTGAAGGGCATCTGGGTTGTTTCCAGTTTCTGGCTATTACAAATAAAGCTAACATTGTTGAGGTTTTGTTCTTGTGGTTTGGTGGAGAAATTTTTGTATACTTGCCGAGTAGTGATATGGCTGGGCCTTGAGGCAGAACTATTCTCAGTTTTCTAAGATATTGTCAGATTGATTTTCAAAGTGGTTGTATAAGTTTGCATGTCCATCAGCAATGGAGGAATGTTCCCTTTTCTCCACATTCTCACCAGCGTGTGCTGTCACTTGAGTTTTTGTTATTAGCTATTCTGTCAGGTGTGAGATGGAATCTCAGAGTCATCTTGAGTTGCATTTCCCTGATGACTATGGATATTGTGCATTTCTTCAAATGCCTATTGTCCATTAGAGATTCCTCTTTTGTAAATTCTCAGTTTAGCTCATTTTTTTTATTGGATTATTTAGTTTATTGTTGTTTAACTTCTTGAGTTCTTGTAAATTTTGGATATTAGTCCTCTGTTGGATGTGTGGTTGGTGATGATCTTTTCCCAATCTGTAGGCTGCTTTTTTGTTGTAATGAAAGTATCCTTTGCCTTACAGAAGTTTTAAGTTTCATAAGGTCCCATTTTATTGATTGTTGGTCTTAGGGCCTGAGCTATTGGTGTTCTATTGAGGAAGTTGTCACCTGTGCCATTGAGATTCAAGGTTTCCCCACTTTCTCTTCTATTAGATTTAGTATGTCCAGTTTTAAGTTGATGAAATTGGACTTAAGTTTTGTGCAGGGTGATAACTATGCATCCTTCTACATGTTGATATCCAGTTGTCCAGCACCATTTGTTGAAGATGCTTTCCTTTTTCCATTGTATGTTTTTGGCTTCTTTGTCAAAAATTAAGTGACAATAGGTGTGTGGGTCTATTTCTGGGTTTTCTATTCAATTCCATGGTTAACTGATCTGTTTCTATGCCAATAGCATGTTTTTTTTTTGTTTTGTTTTGTTTTTCTTTTTAATTACTATGAGCATGTTCAGTTCTAACAATATCTAAAAAGATCCACTTCCAAGACCTTAAATTTATGACTTTGAGGTTTTGGCTTCCAAATACAACAGTTGAAGGACATATTCAAACAATAGCATGCTGCCAACCCACTCTCTATCTGGAAGGTCAGGGCAAGGTTGGAGGTCTCTATGGAAAACTCTTCATGCAGGACAGACTGCATTTGAGCTAGTGGAAAATACCTAAAAATTCACAACCCCTGACTCCCTACCTTGGACAGTACTCAGCCAACAGGCAGCCACAGCAAAACAAAAATTTCTCCTCCAACTTTAAGATGCACTAGACAAATCTGGGGCATAGTTTACAATCTGTCCACAGGTCAAGCCAACTCACCTTCCCTAAGGCACTTTATCTTATTTCCAGATTCTCCTAGGAGCATGTCCTTGCCAGATTATGATTTTCCTTAAATCCCAAACTGTCTCTACTCTTTTTCCCTAATCTTTAGTCTTCATTCTCATACAGATCCAGTTTTCTCAACTTAGTCTGATTTCCTGACATAATAGTTAATGAATTTATCATGGGTAAATAGAGGAATTTCCTTATTATTAGTTCTCATTTAAATCTATCAATAAGGCTTTTAACTTCAGACTTAGATGTGAGGAAAGTAATAAAATAAGATAATAAATAGCTACTATTTGACATATTGAACTACATGGTGGATACTCAAAAATACTGCTCTACAAAATTACATACTAGAAGAACGTGAGCATTGAGGCCATTCAGACATGGGTTGTTTCCTAAATGGACGACAACTAGTAAGTCCTTCTGGGGAAGAATGTTCCCTTAGTTCTGAAATAAGGGTAATAACATCATCTTTTCTTTTAAGGTTTCCATAAAAGTCAGACACAGTTCAGGTGGGTCACTCCTCAGTTTCAATTCCATAAAAGCTGTGGCTATATTTCTTTTTCCTTGTCACCACACTACATTGACAAAAATAATGGACTGCACAATATTAATTTACTGATGATCATTCATTCAAGACTTGGCCTGGTTATGGGAAGTTTCCGAGAACTCGTGAAAAGTGTGAAGCCCCCGTTCCTCTCAGTAGTGAAACCAGCCCAAGCAACAGTCTTATGTATTGAACATTGTATGGACTGGACAGGGACACAAAAAGTTTCATTCCTCTACATATATTACTGTGTTCATTACAATTTATTTAAAAAATGTTAATGATTTGCATTTAATACAGTATGTCACGTAGACAAGACATACTAAGTGGCAAAGAGCCCATCAAGATCCTAGAAACTTAATTTGCTCATCAAGGTGAACACCAGATACTGCTATGGGCTAACAGACAGTAACTAACTCTTTTATATGTTCCACCCAGATACAAGTATTCTACTTCTGTTAAAGTTAATTTTTACACAAGATTTAATGAGACTTCAAGTTACTATCCCCATGTTACAGGTATGGAGATAATATTCAGCAGAGGCAGAATTTGAAGATGGATGGTCTTGAAGATTAAAGCAGAATGTGACTCTGAGAAGACATCCCCTTTCAAAGTTCCATGTGCCTGACCTGCCCACTTTCCATATAGAACACAAAGATTAATTCAAGGTGTCATTGGAAACATGCTGGCCTGCCCTGTTCTTGAGGGTCTACATTCTCACAAGGAATTAAACTACACACATGAACAAATTCTGCAGGTATATCTAAAACCAGCACCATGAAGATGTGGTCCTTGGGCTATGAAAGACCTTACTGCAAGGTGGAATCAACAGCCACCCTGATGGGGGGGGGGGAGGTGTGGCTCTTCACACATTCTTCAAGAGAACAAAATTTCTTTTGCGTCCAGTTGTGGTCTATCAAATATTTCAATGATCCATTTTGATGTAAAAAAAAAAGTTAGACTTGTGTACTACAAATTTCAAAAGTTTACTCAGGAAAACAATGGGAATTTAGAACCCTAAGCAAATCCCAAGTTTGTCCTTTTGATCTGTTAATATACACATTGGGGCAGTAATTTTTCGGAGATTCACAATAATGAGTAAAACAATCCAGTCATCATGATGGCACTGCCCAACATTAATGTGCTGGAGGAACACCTCTTATGATGGACACTAGATAGTCTCAAACTCCACCCATTGTGGTACCGTTAACAGGATCCCATCTCTTCCTTGCATTTCTTTATCAATATAGTAAGTCAAAGTAACTAAAGCATTGTTGCAGGACTCCTGTGATGCTTGCTCTTTACTGTTTTGTTTTTGGACTGGACTTGAAATCCACTCCTCTCTGTATGCTTTTGCCTAGAGGTTTGACTGAGAAGAGAAGAAACATGAGTACTCGAGGCACTAGCCCATGGGCTAAAGTCCTGCGGGGACTAAAAAGGGGAAAAGTGCAAAAAGCAAAGCCAGAACATCTGAACAACAGAATGCTTTGCTCTATATTTCTTGGCTGACAATTCGAAAGGATGAGCCACCTCAGCATTATCATGGTTGGGAGCTTTCCCCACCGTGGAAGTCTGTATTCCCATGACCTGTGAACAAAAATTAACCTCTACTCATGTTAGTTGCTGTTTGGCCGGTATTTAGTTGTAGCAATGAGAATCCTAACTGGAACACACTCTGCATCTGTGTGCCTTGTTACAGGACCCAGCAGTGAAAACCAGATAGCCGAAAATGATGGACCAGTACCCAGAACCTACATATCTCAAAGGCAGGGGCAGATGCTCACCAGGGAAAGAGAAACTTTATTTGTTGTTTTAAAAACTAATCATCTCCACTGCAGTAGCACTACTGGCAAATGTTCCCTTTCACAATTCCATATTTAAGAATATTACTTTGGAAGTTATAAATTGCCAGTTATTATTTGATTATCCCAGCTTGGAGCTTGGCGCATAATGACTTCCTTGGTGGGCTGCTGAGATGCTAATTCATAGCCTCCTTCTGAAAAAGCTTTTCAGGAAATTTGTAACAAATCCATTAAATTAAAATGAATTTGTGCTATATTGAGAAGTAACTGAACCACATGGGGCCAATCCAAATGCCGCCTTGGGTTTTTTTCTCCCACCCAAAGAACTTTCCATTTGCTTCTCTTTGGTAAGGGAACATGAACTATTCTTTGATGGTCAGGACTCTTGTATGGGGTATAGAAGGGAACCAAATCACTTTAGAAGTTCATTTTAAAATTCAACGTAGGTATTTGTGCAATAGCAGTACTTACATCTTTTACAGAGTAAAAACTGAAACTATTTCAAGGGCTTTTATGATTTGGGATTACACATGACAGGACAGCAGGTTACACATCCAAGTTGCACCCAGGGTGTTTTGGTGGTTGGCTGGTATTTGTTCCCTTGTTTGTTCTAGCGTTGGGAAGGGATCCCAGGGTCTCATACATGCTATACAAGTGCTTTCACCGAGCTGTACCTCAGCCCCACGGAGTCTTAAATTTCCAAAGGCTCAGGCTACACTCCAGAGAATTAATAACGAAGATTATGACATTTCATCTCTCTTTTTGTAATTGATTTCTAACTTCACTGTTATTGTGGCCAGATAATAACACCATGAGAAATAGTCTTTGAAAATATTTTAGTATGCGTGCTTAGTATGCATCCATGTTTAATTAAAATATAAAAATGATCTATACAAAATGAAGGTAGTATATATCCTCTATCCATCAAATCAATAGCGGTTCAGCTGTGTAGTTCAAATCTTACATATCTTTACTAATTCTGTCTGGTTTACTTCCTAATAATTAATGAATACAAATTAATATATACTACTGCATTAGTAATTCGTCCCTTTCACCTCTAGAGATCAATTAATTGTATACAGTACATACTTGAATCTCTTTTATAGGTGTACACAAGTTTTGATTTATTGCTTATACTTCTTTTTTTGAAAACTTAATCTTTCTCTAATGTCCTATTGTATCACTTTTTAGTATAATCTCTCTTGCTAGTGATCTGACAGTGGAACCACCCCTTTATTTGGTTAGCATTTGTTTGAAATATTTTTTCCTATTCTTCCTGTGCCCTTACTTCCGATCAGAAATATCAGTCAGGTATTTTTAGAAATTACATCTATTGAGATTTGTCTCATTTTTTTCCTCATAATTATATTAGAAATTGTTGAATTTTGCCAGGAAGATTATGGAGGGGGAAAATGACATTTTCATCACAGTGTATCAAGCAAGGATGCATCCTTTCAACATAACATGTCTCTCAATACTGGTGTGGCTGAGGTAGTGTCTGTCAGGTTTCTGTTCTGAAAGCTACATTTCCTGTCCTTGCCACACAGTACTATTTGTCAGGAAGCCATTCAGTACTTTCACTCTGAAGAAATGAGGCATCCAGCTCTAATTTCCTTCAGAATACAACTGCTAACTTGGCTGTCTGGAATTCCTCTGCCTGAGAGACTTATCATGTCTACCCTGTTGGTTCATTTACTCTGCACTGTATTAGTTACATTTCTGATCCTGTGATAAAATATCTGAAAGTAACTTAGAAGGGAAATGCATTTATTTCAATTATGGTTACAGAGTGATAGAATTCATCATTGAAGGAAAAGACATGACAAAAACAGGAAAAACATGGTGGCATGAAGGGATGCTGGCTAATCACATTTCTTCTGCACACAGGAGAGAGAGAGAGAGAGAGAGAGAGAGAGAGAGAGAGAGAGAGAGCACAAATAGGAAATAGGGTGAGGCTATAAGGCCTCAGACCCACATCTAGGCATATACTCCAGCAAGGCTCCAACTCATAAAGGTTCCATAGCCTTCCCAGACAGCACCACCAACTGGAACAAGTACTTAACTAAATACATGAGCCTATAGGAATTATTTCTCATTCATGCAAAACAGTCATATTTCATATGAACTCATAGATGTCTGTTCTGCACTCTATAGTATATCCCAGTACTGTAATCCAATTGTTCCAGCTTCCATTGGTAAATTGTTGTTGAACCCTATGTCTCTTACAATGCTTCATGAAGGTAGTCTTATTTTATCACTTCCTTACTTTCTAACAATGGAAGCTACAATCTCATTTCATAATTTTAATGGCCCTGTTTTAGAATCAATCGTTCAGCTGAGAAGCTCCAGCTCCTGTTATTAAGAACAAACCAAGGTCTGGAATCTAAATGTGCCCACTGTTGCTGGGATATGATTTTTCCAAAAATCACCTCAGCTGATAAAACAAAGAATCACATAACTGTCCACTAATCCCTCCACAGGCCTCTATGTATCTTTATGTAATAATTTGTAGCAGTAACACACTAAACACAATCAATACCAATGTTTCCATTGAATCATTCTGGTTTCTCCCTGACAATCCATAAATGTTGGGTCTGACACTATGCAGCCTTGTGTCTATTACTCACCATCTATTTACTTACTATTCCATTCTAGCACCCAGGTCCAACAGTGTCAGAGTTGGTAAAGACTGTCATCAAGGAAAATGGTACTAGAACACAGTACTTTGGCATTCTTCCTTCACCCATAGATAGACTGCTAGTTCACCAAACTGCTGATACAATACTCCTACTCTTGTTTTAGATGTTTGTAGTTATAATTCTTACTTCATACATTTGTTCATCTCAGGGCTCCCAAGTCTCTTCAACAATTTTTGTAAAACTTACTCTTTAAACTTTTAATTTTATCTAAGGATTTTGTGTTGTTAATGTGCAGCATCATACACCCACAGTATAGGATTCCACTGTCCTAAAATTTCATCTGTGCTTTACCTATCTAAATCAGAAGCTAGGAGACCTCTGCAATGGTCATGACCAGAGATGGAGCATTCTAGAAACCAAGATGTCCTCACTGCCCCACAGGAGAGAGAGCACAATAGCCACGCTGAACTATGACAGATGGGCAACAATCTTCCCACTGGGGAAAATCACAGCATTTCATTCATTCTAGAGACTAGTGAGAAATGTCATGCCTACACTTCAGCGTAAATGTTACATAGTGACACATTTCGTTTCATAGATTTCCTGGAGATTACATTCCAGAATATGAAATGAAACTTATTTGTTGCTGAGTATATCCTATGTACATGTGTGTTTGTATGTTTGTGTGTGTGTGCTTGCTAACCTATTACAAGGATGTGCAAGAATAACTGAACTGTGCTTGTGTGTGTGTGTGTGTGTGTGTTGTGAAATTCTCTCTTAAATACAAGCATATTTATCAAAAAATGTCAAAATTTCCTAGAGAAACACACATATGAAAGAGTATCATGGAGAACCCTCTTATACAATCATCAATTTATTTTTAAATTTATAAGCATTAACATTACTGAGAATGGAATTAAAATTTTTCTTCCCTGGTTCTAAATCTGGCTTTGATTAACCCTAAACTATGGCTAGTGACTTAACTTTCTAGAATGAGTTAAATGTTTTGAAATCTGTACAGTGAGAAATGTGTCCTTTCAGACTCCATCCAAATTATCTTCCTAGTATGTGATAAATGTCAGACTCAATGAATATAGCACATCAATAATCCAAGACCCTGAAGCCCACAGTCTGGGCTGCACCAAGAGCTCCACCACACTTTAAGTCAGTGTGTTACAGAGGATTAAAGGTGCTTGTCTCAATTTCTAATACAACGTTTCCATGTTGATTACATTGGGACATCCAGATTGATTTCATCAACTAGAATTTATTTGGTTGAATTTCATAAAGAGTAATAATATTTTCCTGAAGTGATACAATTTTCCTAAAGATTACTAATGAATAATGTATTTGAAAATTTCCATTTGATTCTCTGCAATAGAAACTTAATTGTATGTAATGATAATATTATATTTCTGGGCCTTTAACTTTTCCAGAAATTCACAACCTTTTATATACATTTTTGAATTTTATCTTTATACTACATTGTAATGTCAGGTAGCACATACAAGAATTGATTTTTATATGTTTTCTTGATTATTTTAATTTAATTTATCGTTTGTTTCATTACAGTGAAGTGGCAATTGTCCCTTCATTTCTCAAACTCTAAAGCACACATAGTTTTAAATGTCTTTTAAAAATAACCAAAATAGAAAGTTAAGACCTAAGTATTTGTTAGTTTAGGTATTTTTTTTTCTGTTCCTTCACAATTCTATTGTGGGTGTCATTTTTTACTTTTTCTTAGAGAATAATTCAGAAAGGAATTTTCAGGTGGTACAGTAGATGTTGTTTAACTTCTGTTTCTAGCAGTGTCACTAACATACAACTCACAAATCATTCAATTAAACCTCCTAAATGTATAATCTAATAAGATTTCTGAACTTGTATTTCCAGTCTGATTAAAGCCACTAATGTCTCCATTCCCACTAGTAAACAAGGTACTGAGAATTCACAGCAAAATCTGTTAATAGAAACAAACATAATATTATCATTGGATACTTCCAGTCAAACACTGATGGAAAGCAAGGATCTGGATGACTGTGCATTTAATTTGTTCAAATACTTTTGTCAAGCTAGCAACTATCATGAGAGTAGCTGATTGCTTCTAGTGTTGCTGGGCTAGGGAAAAAAAAAAGAAAAGAATTTATACACTTCAACAGTAGGCACCTGCAAAGGAAGAAATTTAAATTCTGCTGCAAACTAACCGTTCACAGGATAAGATTCTAGGTTACATTAAATAAAGAAATCTCAGCCCTGCAGCTGCAGAATATAAGCTGTCTGGGTAAGCATAGACACTTTCAAGCACTTGAAACACAGCATACAGCACTTGACTTGGGGCTTGGACTCTCTTAGGCCATGGACCAGTCCCATGGTTGTTTTCTCAATTCTAAAATCCATGCATGTGACAGACAGACTCTTCAACAGGCAAAATCTCTGCATAAATACTTGATCTGTGACGTGAAAGCTATTGTTCTACTTTAATTTTGTTCCCATGACAAAAACTCTCTGACTGAAGGTGACTTTGGGGCAAAGGGTTTATTTGGCTTATACTTCCTTCCAGGTTACAATCCCTGAGTGAAGTCGGGACAGGGAGTCAAGCAGAAACCACTGAGTACAATCCCTGAGTGAAGTCGGGACAGGGAGTCAAGCAGAAACCACTGAGTACAATCCCTGAGTGAAGTCGGGACAGGGAGTCAAGCAGAAACCACTGAGAAACACTGCTTACTGACTTGCTCACTTGCTTGACTTGGCTAACTTTCTTTTACAACTGCAAACCATCTGTGCAGGGATAGAACTTCTCACAGTGAGTCTGTCCCTCCTATATCAACTAGGAACCAAGACAATTCCCTTCAGATATGTTCCCAGGCCAATCTTACCCAAGAGAGTCCTCAATTGAGATTACGTCATCTCAGGTAGTCCTAAGTAATGTCAACCTAAATGGCACTAAATACTAACCAGGACAGATATTATGTTAGGAACATAACAGAATGTTTAAAGAAAGAACACAATAGAATGTCTTCTACCTAAGGAAATAGTGAAATGGAAGTAAGAATGCATTCTAGAAGAATTTCGAGGATTAGCACAATCATCAGAACATTAATGATGCAGATGAGATAGTTCCCTTTGTAGCTCCTATTCACCTATTAGCCTGTGCAAAAGACAGATGGGAGTTGGTAAATGACAACAGAATATTATAAGCTTAATTAGATGGGAGACTATGATTGCAGCTGCAGCACCAGATGTGTTTTTTATTATTTCAGGAAATTAATACATTGCCTGGTACCTGGTATGTAGTTATTCAGACAAAAGCATTTGAGACCTGGGGGCTTCTTAACAAAACCATCAGAAGTTTGCTTTAAGTTGTGAATACCAGCATTACATAATCATGGTTCCAGGCTCAGGTATATACCGAGACTCCATCCCTGTATATGATTTAGTTCTCAGGGACCTTTATATACTTGCCTTTCTACAAGATACCACACTGGTCTATTACAAAGGTATTATTATGCCAAGTAAAGCCGATGAGTAAAATATAACACTGCTCTTGATTTATTTGTGTATTAGAAGGTTGTAAATAAATCTAACAGAGATTCAGGAGCCTTCTAATTGGGTGAAATTTCCAGGGGTTTATCCATGTCGATTGTGTTGAGATCCCTTCTAAGGTGAAAAGTTGTTGCATCTGACCCTTCTTACACCTGACAAAGAGAGACACAGTGAGTCTTCATTTGAGTGTGCTATCTCATTCCCTTTCCTGAGCAGTCTGTACAGACACTAGGTTTTAGAGGGACTAGGGAAATAAGGTGTCTTTGTGACAGGCGCTGACTGTGATGCAAGATCCTCTGTCTGTTCAGCCATGTGATTCAGAAGAGCCAATGATGCTTGAAGAGTCAGGGTCACATAAGACCCCTATCTGACCCTTTGGTAGGCCTCGTTAAGTAATCACAGTGCCTTCCCTTAGAGATGGAAGAGAAGAGTTCCCATCTATTATGGTTTGAATGTAAAATGTCTCCCATAAGCAAATGTGTTTGGATACTTGATCACCAAGTTGTGGCACTACTTGGGAAGGTAGTGGAAAATTTAGGAGCTGGAATCTCACAGGGGAAATAAATCACAAGGGGTGAGCTTTGAGGTTTAATAACTGTGCCCCACATCCTCATCAATGGGCCACATTCTCCTTCCTGTAGATGCAAGGTGACCAACCATCCTCCTGCTTCTGTGGCCAGCCAGACCCCTGTTGCTTCCACCATGCCTTTCCTGCCTGCCTGCTGCCATGTCTTTTTTTTTTTTTTTTTTTTTTTTTGCCATGATGTGTTGTATCCTTTGAGAAGTTTAACCCTAAATATGACCTTCCTCCAATAGAGCACTTTTGTCAGGGTATTGAATTACAGCAACAAAATAGTAACTATTATGGGTTATGTGGATAATGACCTTTCATTTGAGACTCAGCTTTTGGGTTGTTTTCAGTCTTGGTAGAGATGGAACACTTAACTATAAGATATAAAGGAATTATATGACCTGCTCTGCCCATCATGAACTGGACATTATCTGGCCCGTCAATTTACAAAATTAGACATGTACATATGTATCATCAATGGAATTAAACATGCACAGGTCTTAAAGAAAGATGTGTATCATGTTACATGATGTGATCTAAGTGCCCATGATCCCTACTAATGATAGAAGGGCCTTTCCTTTCCTAGCCTGCATCTGTAATTTCCTGGAGAGCTGCTAAAATTCAGGCAACAGAGGACAGAAAGATTTGGACCTGATCTACAGATATTTCTGCATGACAGACATACATTACTCCCAAGCAGACAACTCTAATATTATAGTCCTTTGTGAAACAACCCTGAAGGGTGATGGGGAAAGAAAAATTTCCCATGGACAGAATTTCACACAGTGCCATTGATTGTTCATTGTGGTATGAGCCTATTAAAATAACCAATTATGAGAATGTTTTTGTTTAATCCCAGGTGTGAGGCTGCTTAAGACACAGGTGTAAAGTATTAACTGTCTCATGAGCTAGCAGGACTGTGGCTTCACCAGCTGAACAAGCTTAACTCTGAGGACTTAAAAAAGGGATAAAAAGCCATTAGCACCAAGGAGAAAAAGGAGGGGCTACAAAAAGGAGGAAAACTGAGCTCTGCAAAGTAGAGAAAGGGGTACAAAGAAGGAAGAGGTTGCTGCTCTCCTTGCTGCTGATGCTCCCCCAAACTGCAGCTTTTTTTTTCCTACTGCTGTCTCCTGGACTTCTACTGAGACTAGTATTGTCCTCAAAGAACCAAATGACCCTAATCAGCAGTAAGTAGCTCAAAGAGACCCATGTCCCTTCTCCCTCTTACCTTCTTTCTCTCCTGCATAGTGTTTGGAGATTGGAAGGGAGATAGAGATATTAAGTACAGTAAAACAAATTAAGTATAGAACAAAAATAATAAAAGTCTCTGTGTTACAAGTGGTTCCCAGATGTAAGGCAAGGCATATTGGGAAATTTCATATTAAAGCAGGACTTGAAGGAGTGAACAGTGTATTTCAGGAAGTCAGCAAAAGGCATATGATGGCTGCTGCCACTAGGTTCTCTCCTGGTTTGTGCCCAGAGTGGATATCTTGTATGGTATTTTTTTCCTCCTGTATGATATTTCAAAAAAGATGGGGAGAATGCTTGAACAATTAGAAAAGTTGCAATTGGATAAGGAAGAGTATGATAAAAAGTTTGCAGAAATGGCTATGTAATTACAGAGTGTGCCAATTGAAGTTGAAGGACTTAGAAAGCAAAAAGCTCTGGAGAGATGAAAACACACAGGATTAGATCTGGTGAAAGAGAAACAGCCTGTTCAGAGAGAAAGGGTTAATCTCATACTAACTGTACCCCTAGAAAAGCAGCCTGGGGTTATCAGATTACCACTGTTAGCTTTCCCAGTAACCATCAAAAGCCTCAGATATCAAATCACTCTCTGTTTTCATTGTGGTAAGTTTGGCCATTTACAAAGAAATTGTCAGACTAACAGCCTCAGAGACGAAAATGCCCAAAAAGGATGAGAAATATAGTACTGTTCAAGTCAGATGTCAAAATGGACTGTGTGTTAACTCCGGGAAATACAGTAACAGCACACAAATGGTTTCTGGTGGCAGAAAGTTGAGATTTTCTGGCATTTGTAAACTTTTTGGTAGAGGTCAGCATTGGACAAATGAATATAAGTACAAGAGGGACATACAAGGTAATCTTTGGCAGTCAGGAAGAAACTCTGGGGTCCTACCTCAAGGCCCCACAGCAAAATGTGCAAGCTATTTCAGACAAGAGCAGCTGAAAGTTATTACCAAGATGGAGTAGCCCAAAGTTACCAGGTTATAAAAATAAACTACTGATACAAAAAGCATTTAATTCATTGAAAATGTCTTTGTTACTCACTTAAAAATGCAATTTTTAGTTCCAGTCCATTTGAAAGGTACTGTTAAAACTGTATAAGATTTAAAAACTTATAATTTTGGTAGATATTAGTTTATTTAATAGCAGAAATATGCAGTATTCAGTCTCTTGTATATGTTTTTGAAGTTAAGAAGGTAGTACATAGATTAAAAAAACAAGCAATGTTTGTCTGTTTAGATAGACAGATGATAAATGGTTTCCAAAAACCTCAGAGACCTACAGAAAATGGCATTTAAGAGGTTTTAATAAGAAAAGATTTTTCTGACAGAGATACATCTGCTCCTGGCAGCACCCCCAATCTGCTTGATAAAAGATCATGGGCATTAAAGAAACAAATGTGGCAAGATAGTTACTGGACAAAAAAAAAAACTGCTAATAGCAGGCTGTCTGTGAAAAGAAAGACACTGAAAAGTCAGCTGACCAACGTTACAGAAATAAAGTAGACCAGCCCTTTAATATTCCTGCTTCACAGAAAACTTTGTCTGATATTCTGGGTCAGTAGGCTGTAAACTGGATGCCCCAAGGACACAGGAAAACGATGGGTGACTGTTTAGGTAGCCAGAAATCTCTGTCATTAATATAGTTTTGAAAGCTGCTTTCTCTACACTTCCTATATACTTAGGTGATAACTTAATTTCCTTCTAAAGTCTCTGATAGGGTTGAAGACTAAACAGTTATAATCTTACAATTAAGCTTAGTTGTATAGGATTTAAGAAATATTTTAGGTCTAAAAGATGTTATAGGTTGATAAATGCAAATAAGCATAAAAATGATATAGATACAGAACTCTAAGTTAGGTATAGATAACAGATGCTTTCTTCAAGGTTGCTAAGTACAAATGGACTGGACATTGTAAATATAATTCCTGATATATCTTTTTTTTTTTTTTTTTTTATAAATACTTTATTTTTTTTTCTTCAAGTTACATCTCAGTAACAAACCCCTCCCTATTCCCCCTTCCTAACACGCCCTTCCACCCTCTTCCCTCCAGAGGTTTCCCCTTTCAGTCCAACAGCTGGTTCCTTCTCTTATAACAGTAAGTATTATACAGAACAATAGATATAAATATGCCACATTTATGAGATTAAATTGGCCCAGTATACCTTCCCAATGTTCAGTTTATACCTATTTGGCCCCTGACTTTAACATTCTACTATCTACCCAACTCCATGAGTTTAAAGGTCTATATGTGACTCAACATTCATACTATCTTGTAACACACTTTTAAGAGTATCTTCTTAGATCTATCTTTATTATATGTAGCACACACACACCATTTTTTTAACTAAAAGGGAGAAATGTGGTATGAGTTTATTAAAATAACCAATTATGAGAATGTTTTTGTTTAATCCCAGGTGTGAGGCTGCTTAAGACACAGGTGTAAAGTATTAACTGTCTGTGAGCTAGCAGGGGCGTGGCTTAGCCAGCTCAGCAAGTTTAACTCTGAGGACTTAAAAAAGGGATAAAAGCCAGAGCTCCAAGGAGAAAAGGGGGAACTACAAAAAGGAGGCAAAAGGGGCTCTACAAAGAAGAGAAAGGGCTATGAAGAAGAAAGAGGTTGCTGCTCTCCTTGCTGCTGGTGCTCCCCCAAACTGTTGCTTGCTCTTCCTGCTGATGTCTCCTGGTTTGCTGGACTTCTACTAAGACTGGTATTGCCCCCAAAGAACCCAGTGACCCTAATCAGCAGGAAGTAGCTCCAAGAGACCTATGTCCCTTCTCCCTCAAACTTTCATTCTTTCCTGCATAGTGCTGGGGGGCGTTGGAAGGGAGGTAGAGGTATTAAGTACATTATACATTTGAGTACATAATTAAGTATAGTATAAAAATACTGAAAGCTACTGTATTACAGTTCACATTCTTGGAAAGAGAAATTGTGGATATATTATTATTTTTTTTTATAAATACTTTATTTTTTTTCTTCAAGTTACATCTCAGTCACAAACCCCTCCCTATTCCCCCTTCCTATCCCGCCCTTCCACCCTCTTCCCCCCAGAAGTTTCCCCTTTCAGTCCAACAGATGGTTCCTTCTCTTATAACAGTAAGTATTATACAAAACAACAGATATAAATATGCCACATTTATGAGAGTTAAATGGCCCAGTATACCTTCCCAATGTCGAGTTTATACATATTTGGCCCCTGACTTTAACATTCTACTATCTAACCATTTCCATGAGTTTAAAGGTCTATATCTGACTCAACATTCATATTAACTTGCAACACACTTTTAAGAGTATCTTCTTAGATCTATAACACCCTCTTGATTCCTAAACAACTCAAAATTTAACTATGAGACTCTAGCTGTCTATTCTTCAACCACCTCAGAGACCTGAGAGGGATAAATATATCTGTTTATAAAGGAAGTGCAGGGCCTGCAGCTTCCAAAACTAAGAAAGGACATACCAATGACTGCCTGGACAGTTCCCATTTTCTCTCCATACATTCCTGCATCAGTCTTCAGCCTTTGGGTCCTGTTTCTCTGACAGACATTTGTTGTAGAGCAGGGATTATGAAGGACTTACCTACCCTGTCTTGGCAGAGTTAGGCTGTCGACTTCCCTGCTACCAAGTTTTGTCCTTTTTGGTGCCCTTATACCTTTGTATATTGATACAAAATTAGTAGTTTATTAGGCTAAAGTGGTATTGACCATTGTTTATTGTGCAAAAATAAGATTGTATTGGATTACATCGGTATTGATCTTTGTATATTGATACAAAATTAAGATTACAGTTGGCCACAATGGTATTGACCCTTGTATATGGACGTAATATTAAGATTGTATTGGGCTACATAGGCATTGATCTTTGTATATTGATTCATAATTAAGAGTATATTTAACCACAATTGAATAGATCTTTGTATATTGATACAAAATTAAAGGTAACGCTTCCTAATGGTATCATACCTAGAGATACTTAAAAATAAAATGTGAAGCTCTGGCCTCTTGATACCAACCGTCTAAAACAGTCTAGGATAGTTAAGTAAAACAAACTCGTAGTCATGTCTCTTTGTTAGCTACTATGACAGTCTATCACAGATATTCTCTAAACTACCCAGTAATCAAGTTGCTAAGAGACAAGCAACATTTGCTTATCTAAATACAAGAGATGGATAGGGCATCTTCAAACACCCCAAGAGATCTGCAGAATATGGCATTCAAAGATGTTATCTTAAATCAAGATTTTTTTTTGATATCGAGACATACCAGCGCCTGACAGCACCCCCTATTCTACTCCAAGTAGAAGATAAGCATCGAAGAACCTCCACTGTAAGATGGTTGAATTAGTGGCTAGCCTATCTCTTGGCATGGATATATTATTATTACAGAGTCGCCGACTGACCCGTGGTTTAGCTGAATAGCCACAAACTTGCAGTATGAGTGGAAATCAGTAATATGAAAATTTCAGGAAACAACATGTGGTTAGATCCCTCTGAGTGGAAAAAGATATTGCTATTGTAAATACTTCCCAAAGCACGGCATCAATAGGAAAATATTTTAAGAATGAGAATAGGATGACTTGTTCTGTGGATAGCACTCAGTCTTTCTTAGACACTTCTGTTATCATCTATTAAACTCCTGAGAAAATGGTGGGAGGGATGGAGATTAAGCAGGGACTTAGCAATAAGGGCTTCTATGCAAAGGTTTTGTCAATATCAATTCCCAACACTTCACCCCCAGCAGGATCCATTGCCAGGTGTAACTAAGATTACACGGAGACACCTCCATCACAGAGTATTTTTTTCCTACTGGGAGGCATTCTCTAAGTATAGGGTTGCCTTCTCTGCATGCAGAACTTTTGTCAAAGCTACAACTCAGTGATTTACGAAATGCTTTATCCCCCATTATGGTATTCTACACAGTATTACACCTGATGAAGGAACACACATCACTGCAAATGAAATATGGCAATAGGCTCATAACTCAGAATTAACTGGTCTTAACATATTCTACCATCCTGAAGCAACTAGATTGATAGAACCATAGACAGGGATTTTGAAGATTCAGAGATACAGTTATATTTTGCAGTGCTGGAGAAAGGTTCTCTAGTATGCTATATATTATGACTCAGCATCAATATATGATGAAAATTTTCCCCATAGTCAAGTAAATAAGTCTATGTATTCTTGGATGCAAGTAAGAGTCATTGCACTTACCCCTAGTGACATAGAAGCATAGTTTTTGATAATCACAGAAAGAAGTCAATATATGAAAAGTTTGGCTGTCAGTATGTGCTGTGTTGTGAGATGTGTGAACCCTTTAAGATAAGAAGTGACCCTAAAGGAAGAAAGTCAAGTCTTACAAGGCAGGTCTTTACAAAGGATACTGTGAGCTCTCTCTCTCTCTCTCTCTCTCTCTCTCCCTCCCTGCCTCCCCCTTCCCTCCCTCCCTCCTTCCTTCTCTCTCTCTCCCATCCTCTGATTCCCAGCTGCAATGGAGATAGCAGCCTCCTCTAATGGCTTTGTGTATGAAATGCTATTTCACTACAGTTCCAAAATAAAAAAGGACAAATAACTCTGACCTAAATCCTCTCAAGTGGGATCAAAAGCAAACCTCCCTTCTTATAAAGTTAGTGAAAAGCTAACAATTGCTCTTAGTATTACTATATCCTTTGAATAAGTAAATGAAAGACTGTAAGGAAGGATTGTTAATAGCCTGCCAGGACTCTTTAGGAGTGAATATTTGGGTAAATCCTCTAGGTAAAAAATACGACAGAGAGATGGGGCATGATAACTAAATCACAGGCTATAGGAGACTGGTAGTTGAAAAAGACTATGAATTGTAGTAATAGTCACATTATCAGTTACAGAAGTGAGATTAATCATGAGTATTTCTTCCCTCTTTATTATGGATACATTTGTGTACATAGACATGTAGGTAGCAAAATATACAGACTAGATACATAGACATGAATGTGGACTGTTCAAATATGTCCATTTTCTTTTGCAGTTCCATTATAGTGTCACACAATATACATCCACTTTATCACTTAAGAATTATCTCTCTAATATGGTATTTAAGTTATGAGATATCAATTGGAAAGCAAAGCATCTTAGCCCAATGTAAGCATATCATGTTTGTGCTCAAATCCTATTGATTCTGTTTCTGTCAAGTCAGTACATACTGATTCTGTTTCTCATGGACTAAAATGCAAGAGGGAAAATCTCTTCCATTGTGAAACTGGGCTCATTTTAGTGGGATAAAAAATGGTTGACAATAGAAGAACATTGTAAGATACTTTGTTTCTGGTTCAGTTCTTTGTTACTTTGTTCAATTTTTCACAGATAGTCAAAGGAGATATTAGTTTGTTTTTCACTTCTCTTGTGATTTATTTGTCTAGTTAGGAATCAGAATAATCTTAGGCAAATGGGATATGTTGAAAAGCATTTACTCTTCTAGTTTATTGCAAGAGTTAGTGGAAATGTGGTATTAGTTCTTCAATACCCTTCAATTGTGTTAGTCAGCTTTATCCAGAGAAACAGAACTGATAAAATAAATAGGGATAGATAGATAGATAGATAGATAGATAGATAGATAGATAGATAAATGGAATTTATTAGGGTGGCTTACAAATTCTGGTGCAGCCAGTAATGGCTGTCTACTGAAGAAAAGTCTGAGAATCCACTAGTTATTTAGTTCATGAGTCTGATTATCTCAGCTGGTCTTCAGTATATGTCAGAATCCTGAAAAATCGTCTCCAGTGCCAGTGAACTTACCAGCTACAGTGAAGGCAAGCAGGCAAAGGGCAAAAGTTCCCTTTTCTCTTTGTCCATATGTATTCTTGGATGCAAATAAGAGTCATTGCACTTACCCCTAGTGACATAAAAGCGTAGTTTTTGATAATCACAGAAAGAACTCAATATATGAAAAGTTTGTCTGTCAGTCTGTGCTGACGCCAGGTGTCATGGCCCAGATTTAGGGTGGGTTTTCCCACTTTAAACAATTCAGTCAAGAACAATCCCTCACATTAGTACCCAGATGCCTGGGTTTTAGTCAATTCAGAGTAATAAAGTTAACAACTAATAAGAGTTATTGCAACAATTCAGAGAGAACAGTTAGGCCATATAGACTTCAGTTTTCTTTATGGAAAGATTTTAAGGTTTTGGTTCAGTGTTCTTATTGTTTCTTTTACACTTACTTTGATTTTCTAAGGCATGCTAATTCAGTTTCTATCTTTGTAGGATCATGCTAAGTATCATGTAGTCTTTTGGGAATTCCATTATTTCAGGTATCACAGTCTTTTGTTGTCTGGTATGTACACACTAATGTCCTCTCTTTTGATCTTGATTCCATCCCTTTCAGACTTGCATATTTTTATTGATAAATATCCTTGAGCATTTGCCATATGTACTGATCTTTGTAAAGAACCATTTACTACCTGACTTACTGCCTGTGTTTTACATCTTTTTTTCTTTTTGTTTTGTTTTGATTTTTTAAAATGTTTATTTATTACTTCCATTTACATCTCCATCATAGTGTCCTCTTTCCACCCCTCCTCCCTCTCCCACCCATCCCACTCCTGCAATGTGGAGTGTCCCTACATATCAGCCCCTCTCAGTTCAACAATCATATGAGGGCTACGGATTCCTCTTGCACTGAGGGCTCACAGGGTAGCACTCCTAGGGCAAACTGTCCCATTAGTAGGTAACAAAGCCTATGTTCCTGATCCTTTTGGTGTGTTGGTTGTAGGATAGTTATCCTGTACTATATGGCTAAAACCCAATTATAAGTGAGTAGATGCCATGAGCATCTTTCTGAGTCTGGGTTACCTCACTCAGGATGAGCTTTTCTAGTTCCATCCATTGGCTGTGAATTGCATAATTTCCTTGTTTCTGATAGCTGAGTAGTATTCCATTGTGTAAATGTACCACAATTTTTTTATCCATTTGTCAGTTGAATGGCATCTGGGTTGCTTCAAGTTTCTAGCTATTACAAATAAGGCTGCTATGAACATAGATGAGGATATGTCCCGTGGTTTGGTGAGGAATTGTTTGGGTGGATACCCAGAAGTGGTATGGCTGGGTCTTGAGGTAGGGCTATTCCAAGTTTTCTAAGATATTTCAGACTGATTTCCATAGCAGTTGTACAAGTTTGCACTCCCACTAGCAATGGAGGAGTGTTCCCTTTTCTCCACAATCTCGCCAGCATGTGCTGTCAGTTGAGTTTTTATCTTATCCCAGCAACTTGCATTATCATCCCTATAGTTTCCTTTTTTACACCTGTGATTTTGTTTACTCTTTTTGTTTGGTGTTTAAGCTACTGATGACATCATTGATGTGAGCTTGTTCTCTTTTTAATACAAGGAATTACAGCAGAAAGCCTTCTACCTAAGCATGCTTCACTTTCTCTTTGGTTTTGGACTGTCACTACAAAGTATTTTCTGGTTTATCATTTTTTCTACTTGATTTAATTTTTTCCTGGGAAAATCTTCTTTGATTTCTGACTTTTTAGTTTACATAATTAATTGGCAATTAATTCCATCATGAGCGGAAAACACAGTTGATTGTTTAAATCCTTTTCAGCTTATTAGAGCTTCTGAAATGACTTCGCATGTAGGTTTTCTTGGAAAATATCTTTTCCACATGTGCTTGAGAAATGTGTGCCCTGCTCAAGAGGTCTATGTGTGCTTATTAGGTATTGGAGATTTTTACTGGTGAGTTTTCTATCTTTATTGATCTCTGGATATTCTACTCATTACTGAAAAAGGACTATTGACATTCACAATTATTTTTTTTTCTAAATTTCCTTTGATTGCCTTCATATCCGAATTGATGCTTTATGTTTGGGGCTTCATTTTTTTTTCTCTTTTATTTTTTTTTATTATAAGTACTTTATTTTTTTTCAAGTTACATCTCAGTCGCAAACCCTTCCCTATTCCCCCTTCCTGTCCCACCCTTCCACCCTCTTCCCCCCCAACAGCTTCCCCTTTCAATCCAACAAATGGTTCTTTCTCTTATAACAGTAAGTATTATACAAAACAATAGATATAAATATGCCACATTTATGAGAGTTAAATGGCCCAGTATACCTTCCCAATGCCCAGTTCATACATATTTGGCCCCTGACCAAATATTGTATATATTTAAAATTGTTATAATTTCCAACTGTGTTTATGCTTTTAACTCTTACAATCTCTCTCTTCATCCTGATACATGCCTGTGATCATCATAGTACATAGAAGGCTGAGGTAGGAGGGTAACAGGTTCCTGGCCAATCTGGACTATTTAGAAAGAAAAGACCTTTTTTCAAAAGCAAAAGTATACATCTCATTGTCTCCAGAAACATTTTCTCTCAAACTTTATATTATCCATGAGCGTAGCCACTCCATCGTCCCTGAGCTTGGTGATTGGAGGAAACAACTTTTCCTATACTTATATTTCTATCCTATTTTCAGCTTTCAACGTGCAGGGTGTCACCCCAATGTTCAGAGAGTCAGCCCAATGTGCAGAGCATCACTGTTCCTTTCTCTCCCTTGTATCTAGTAAATGCATGTAGGTACAGTGCATCACCAGTGGAAATGCATCCCTGCAGGGTGCAGTGAGTCACCACTATATGCGTCTCCACAATGTGCAGTGAATTACCTAAAGACAGTGCAAAGTTGGATCGTGGCTTTAATTTGCTCTGTCAGTGTATACATCTTGAGTAAACTTTTATTTTTTACCTTAGAGAATATCTTCTGACATTGAATGGTTACATGGTAACACACAGATAGCATAAGGCTTTGCTGTCCCTGTGTGCATCATCTGGCCTGGTCAGCAGTGGCTATGTTCCATCTCTGTCTCTTCGAATCTCACCTGCAGAGTTCCCACTCATGGCAGATGTCATATGCAAATCACACATCTCTTTTCTCTGAGATTATCAGGACAGGCTTGCATTACAAAGAACTCCTCCTTGAACTGTGTCTTTCTTTCTGAGAGTAGGCACATTTTGAAGCACATAATCAGCAAAGTACCTGTCTTCACTCAGAAGCTGACCATTAGGGATGACCTGGATGACAAAGTGCCCTCTCCCCAGGATGGGACTATTCATGTCCACGGACCCCACAACAAAGCACACAGAGGCCTCTATTATTTGGCGAGTGTTAACAGTTGGTCATCTTTGGATCTTTCTTCACTAAACAGAAGATTCTGTGTGGCCCCTGTCCCAAGAAAAGCAAATGTCTCAATTTTCATGCTAAGTGTCCTTTAGAGTGGTCATGATGGGTTTCAGTTGAACTACTGAGACTCCTCAAAAAGCAATTTTTTTCTCTCCTCTGTCCCTCTTTCCTTCACTCCTTCCCTCCCTCTCTCCATCCCTCTCACCCTTCCATTCTCTCCTTCTCTCCACAAACACACATATGTATTCAATGTATCTGTGAGAATATTTTCAAACGAAAACCCTCAGAACTTCCAAGAAAGGGCTGATTGTACATGCACAAGTTTTTATAAACTCCATTCACTTATATCTAGCCCTGATGCCCTGCTAACTGTAACTTAAACACAATTTATGATTCAAGTCAAGATCCTGATTACATTTAGTTGCTACTGACAGGTTCAATTCATTTTGACTAGGAAAAAAGATGCGTGACCTGTCAAACTCCTGCTCTCTAGGGCTTCAAGGTTCACCCAAGCCATCTCTCTATATTTTGGAGTGCTCCACCCTTCCCTCTTGACATGTCACAGTGGGCAGCATTAAAGAGAAACTCACCTGCTCAGAGGTCAGGTGTAGTATGTTCTGATCTATCACCCAGGGAGAACAAAGCAGGACAGCTTTATCAAATCACATTCTTCAGGAGAAAAATTGAATAAGCCAGTGAGTATTTAGTTTATGACAAGGCAGATTTTTGACATGCTGCTATTATTGCCCATGTTGTTGCACACTAGCATAAAAGACCTGCAGAGAACTGGGCAAAAGAAAAGCAGTGTGGTACTGCAGCAGTTAGGCACACATAATGGCCAATTAACAACTAGTTTTAGAATATTTTCTTATGAACTCATGCAATCCTCACATAATTCACCAACATTGCACATTACTAACTTGAAAGCCAATCTTCATTTGAGAAGTTTCTTTTCATAGGAAATTTCATTTCATAGAAAGTTTAAAATTATGAAATTTAAAACAGTGCATAGAGCTACAATAACTAAGTGTGCACTGTTTTCCCTGTAAACAAAGTGAAGCTGCCTCATTGCCAGGATGAACAGAGTAAAATTTGATGGGAAACATCTGGGGGAAAATACTGTCACTTAAATGATATGTCTTCCCCTTTCTTCTGTCTACATGGTACAACAATCTGCAACACACTATAGATCTTACTGTGAGTGATGAACTCCAGACTCTGCTGACAGCTGCCTGTCATTGTGGTAGATGTCAGTCCAATGCCTTCATTATAGGAGGCTTGGTTGAGAGTGAGAGGAAAGTACTGAGATAGTTGAACATAGAGACTGACCATGGAATTCTGCCCCTGGGGTAAATACACCTAGAATCTATTTCTGAAACACAGCCATGAGAATGAGTGTGCCTGCCATGCAGGCCATCATGCTGGACATTGTTCAATCTCCCAAACACTTGGTGAAACAGTTTGTTATTTATATGTACAAATTATGGTCTATCATGATCAGACCTCAAAGCAAGAACCTGGAGACAGGCGCTAAAATAGAGACTTGGAGAACTCTGCTTACTGATTTTTAGAAGTTTGTTTCTAGTGCACAAGACTTGAAGAATGCTAGTCAATTGGCCTGACTGAGTTTCTGGTCCTAAAACTACCAAACACCCGCAAAGAGAAGGGTCGTTCGCTGTGATGGGACAGTCTGAGTAACTGGCTCCTAATTTCTGCATATTGAATCATCATATACCCCTGCAATGTGTCCTCAAAAGGTTTCAAGTATTTCAAATATTCAAATCCTCACAATGGATTTACATAGAGGAATGGGAAGTTAAATATATCCCATTTTCTATTGCATTTATTGGGTCCTGGGGAATCAAGCTTGTCTTAGTTTGATTTCAATTGCTGTGAGTAGAATACTAACCAAAAACAGCTTAGGGGAGAGAAGTTTATTTGGCTTATACTTCCTGTTACTAATAATTGAGGAAATCCAAGGAAGGAATGAAGTAGAGGCCAAAGGGGAAGCTTTTGGGTTGATTTCATACTTAGTCTTTGTTCCTGTCTGCCATGATCCCACACCTGACCTATAGGTGCTGTATGTCCTTCTGTTCCACATTAAAGAAAGCCCAGATACGCACAGTATGGTCTTTCTCAACAATCTGATGGGCCTACTCACATATAGCTCTCCTGGTAGGCTCCTAGTCTGCCCAACTCAACTCACCATCAACTTTATGGGGAATATCTAAAGCTCTACTCACGTCCCTGGCATGCCAGAGCATAGACTCTGAGCCCAAAATGGGTATGTTTAAAATGTCTGTTTTTTTTCTTTTTTCTGCTTATTTATTACTCAGGTTACATCTCCATCATAGTACCTTCTTTCCACCACTCCCAGTCCCACCCTTACACTCTCTACCCCCATCCCTTCCATCCCATTCTTCCGGAGTGGAGTGTCCCTACGTATCAGTCCCCTGCCCAAGTTCAGCAGTCATATGAGGGCCAAGAGCCTCTCATATACTGGGGGCCTACAAGGCAGCATCACTAGGGCAAAGTGTCTCATTGATAGGTAACAAAGTCTATGTTCCTGATCCCTTTGGTGCATTGGTTGTAGGATAGTTATCCTGTACTATATGGCTAAAATCTGATTGTAAGTGAATAGATGCCATGTGCATCCTTTTGAGTCTGGGTTAGCTCACTCAGGATGAGCTTGTCTAGTTCCATCCATTTGGCTGCAAATTGCATGATTTCATTGTTTCTGATGGCTGAGTAGTATTGCATTGTGTAGATGTACCACAGTTATTTTTATCCTTTCTTCGGTTGAGGGACATCTGGGTTGTTTCCAGTTTCTAGCTGTCACAAATAAGGCTGATATGAACATAGATGAGGAAATGTCCTTGGACCTGGTGGCCTATAAGGATATAGACAATTGCACAATCTATTTTGGAAATTTGGTAAGTGCCACTGTTACACCTTTCTGAACGATGCCTCAGTTATTTTCCTCCTGTGTCATTCAATAGACCAAGCTCCCCCATGTGCATGACTCTCTGTAATGGCTCATCCAGGTTCAGGTTTTAGACAATTGGAAACTTTGAGTCTAGACTTTTGCACTGCTTCTTGTCCTCTAAGTTGGTTCCAGTCTTTGAACAAGATAGACCATGGAAGAAAAGAGCTTTGACTTTTGAGGGGTAGCCATTTTTCAGCTTCCCTTGACAGAAGTTTCTCTGTCTCAATATTAATGAACATGCTAAGAAAATTTTCTAATTGCTCTGGAGGATTGTCTAATTTGAGAAAATTAGCTTTACTAGGAAGGCAGATGTGTCTTTTAAAAGAAATCCCAGGACACCACTTCCTTGGGCATGTAAATCTGCTGTAATCCCAAGGTCTGACTTTGTCAGGCCTAAGTACTTGGCTTCACACCTCATGTCTTCAGGCTCCAGACATTGAGACTTGACTCTTAGTTACCCTCACAAGCCACTTCTAAACCATGAGCCATTCTCCTTCTCAAACTTCATGCTGGTCCACCCCCAATACCCTGCTTTACTACTTGACTCAGAGCTCTTAACCCTAGGTTAGTGCTACCTGCACACCCACAAGAATCATCATACCTAGGAAGAAATTAGGAACCCTCAGGAGGCTTTGAAACAATCCACTATCCTTCCTAGAACCGTGTCTTCAGATTTCTTCTAGTATTACCTCCAGCTTTTTATATCCAACAACATAAGAAGCAGCAAGGGTAAATAAGACACTCTCTGAGATACTTTTGAACCAGTTGTTCCTCATTCTTCATACTCTCTGTTTCCTTTCATAGTTAGTTATCATGAAGTAAATTAGTGAGGGCAGCTTTCCTAAACCAAGCTATCAATCACAAGATAGGACTTTCCTGTATGCAGCCTTGTTATGGCCCTTAACATCACTTGATTTACCACCTTTGGCTTTGCACCTGCTCTGTGGTAGGCCCCTTGTATTTCCCCTGAATTGCATTGTATCATGTACATCCACAGCCTTCACTCAGACATGCCTGGTTTTCAGGGATTCTGAAATAAACTCAGATAAGAAGAGAACCAGATGCTCTGATGACCAATGGCTAGTCACATTGCTGTACACACTGTGGGAAGTCTAGCAGGAGAAAGCTGTGAGTTCCCATAGGGTGTCCCTGGAAGCCACTGCTGACCGTGCCGCCTCAGGGCATACTGCTAGACTCACAAGACAGCTCGGTCAGTGAAGAGTTTGCCATGCATGCAAGCATGAAGACCTGACCCCAGAGCCACAGCATCCATATACAAACCTGAGTGCTGCAGTGTGTCTGTGATCGCAGCACTGGAAAGGGAGACATGCAAACATCTCTGGGGTTTGCTGAGCAATCAACTAAGCTACAGGTTCAATGAGAAAACCTGTCCAGTGAATAAACAGATAATATAAAGTAGAAAGAGAAAGGAAGTCACTCAGTGTTGACCTTTGGCCCCACATACACAGATATGCACGTGCAACACACACACACACACACACACACACACACACACACACACTTTTTAGAAAGCTTACCAAAGTATGATCAGATCCAATTCATCTCTTTAACATCAGTTATTGGACTCATAAAAAAATATAAAGAGTCATTTACCTTGGTAGCTCCACCCCCTCAAAAACAAGGACATGGAAGGCAGAGATCAACTGTCTCAGTCAGGCATATTAACAAGCCCCAAAGTCAGATGGAAAATAACAGTCCTGCAGAGTGGATAGTTGATATTCAGGCTCCGTCTTTACTCTCTCTGACTAATGGGCTCATTGCTGCTGTCCCTACACGGACACCCCAGCTATTAGCTAATGATGGGCTGTAAAACACTGTGCAAATATACAGTGCTAAATAAGACCAGTAAAATCAATATTTGTTCCTTGTATATTTTTTAGCTCTACATAACGTAAGTGATTTTAATTTTTAAAAGCAGTGGCTTTGATAAGGGAATATGCAGATGGCATATTTTCTGATTTTAGACATCAAAATAGAAAAAAGACAAGTAATTCTGAATCTCAAATCATTTAAGCAAAAGTCTTCCTTTTTCTTTGATGTGTGTACAGTTCATAAAACTGATTGGAAACCATAGAATAACAGCACCAGAATAATAGCAGAACGACTCTAAATACAAGGCATATAATTTGCACAATTAAAACAAGTTTCAGGGAAGCTGTGACTTGCATGCCTTTCTCTTCTTTGTGTGTAGCCCACTAAGTTAGTTAGGATTAATAGTGGAGGTGATATGAAATCATGCTGACCAATCTGTCAAGCAAGGAATTAACATGGGAAAAACTGGGGGTCTGACTTGAGTCACTATTGAGAAACCTAAGACGGTCCACGGACTATAGAATCAGAGATCAGGAAAGGAAGAAAGTGGGAGAGTCTAGCAATATCTTAAATATCATTACATCAAAGGCCCTGAATCATCACATAACATGTCCTGTTCTCTGTGCCTGGACTCACGGCTGCTGCCCTGCCCTTATTCTGACAGTCATTCATCCTCCTGCTTGGGATGTATAAAAGCTCTTCTTGCTGTGACACCTCTTCTTGTTATCTATAGGGACTCAGTCTGGAGAAGCCTTGAACTCTTTGGGTTAATGAAAATAAGTCACAAACAAGACCACTAGGTAGATGCAGAATGAATTTCACAAGGTTGAGAAAGCCTGCAGACAGTCATGAGCTCAAAGCCAAATCAGGATATACTAGCCTCTAGGCTTTTAAAAAAATTGTTCTTCTAAGTCTGTGGGAGCCCATCTCAGGCCTGGATAAGAGTCCAGCACAATGATGCAAAGTGACAGGGTGTCCTTGGCAAGCTTACTTGGATTCTTTATATGTAAAAATCAGACTGTCTTCCAGAAGTCTCCAAGAGAGAAAAGCCAAGCAGACCGGGCAGAGCAAAGAGATGGGAAAGTTTGGTTAAAAGTACACTGTGGCAGGCCAGAGTAGAGCCTAGGAAGTGTGCTTCCCTTTAGAGAGACAGTAATTTGTCTCGGTAAATCCCATCCCAACAAGCATATGTTTGTGCTTCTGTTCATTGAATGCTACAACAGGTACCAGTAAAGCTGTCCTCTGGGAACTCAGTCTATCAGTGAAAACTCAGGCTAGGCTTCCAGCAATGCACTGATCTTAATACAAACAGCCTTCAGGAACTCCAGGTGCTCCATTAAATATGCCTTAAAGCTCCAATGGTAAGAACAAACAGGAGAAAGGAGACCCCAGCCAATAGCAACACGAACAAGGACTGAGAAGGACTTTTCCTCTTCTCAATCTATGAAATAGCACCTATTTCTCTAAAGCTCTTTCCCCCTGGCTTGTCTCCACCTGTCTGGGGGGACTCTAAGATAAAGCCTGACCGCCATGATCAGTCCAGTGATGAGGGTCTTTCTCCCATAATGACCACAAATATTCTGGGTCAAATCAGTGGCTAACAAGAATCCCCTACCCACAGCCTCTGTCTCAGTAACTCTATTGGTTATATGTTTTGTTCTCATTATCGTGACACAAAGTGCCCGGGTGAACAACCTAAATAAGAAAATAATTTATTTTCAATTGTGGTTACACAGGTTCACTCCATGGTTGTGAGGTACTAGGAGTTGTTCAGATCCCTGGCAGGAAGATATACTAGGAAAAGAGAATCTAGATAAATTAAGATGACTGAATTCCTGCTTTTCTCTTACTAAGACAAAGACTTGATGGACTTTTCCTGCCAGAATGAATTTCCTGCCAGTGAAATTCTCAATTCTCAAACCTCTCACCAAGAAGGGGGTTCTGAGGAAGGCTTCAGTAGTGAAAATCAACCAGTTTCCTTTTGTTTGCCTAGATTATCTAATCCCCACAAAATAGCCCAAATCAGCCAATTCTAAGGAAAAGAAAACTTATCTGAGCCCCAAACATATGAAAGTTTTATCTCTATCAGGAAACCTCAGATACCATGTTACCTCCCCCAGGAAAAATCTGCCTTTTTGTATGCTTCTCCCCAACCACCTCTCTCTGTCTCTCTCTCTCTCTCTCTCTCTCTCTCTCTCTCTCTCTCTGTCTATATGTGTGTGTGTCTTTATGTGTATGTGTACGTGTACATATGCCTGCTTCTGTTTTCAATAAAACTTGGCTAAGTGATGATACCTTGCTTTTCCTGCCTTTTCTTTAAAGCATCAGAGTAGAAGAATGCATTCCTGCAACATCAAATGTGATCATCACATCAGTTGCTTGGCTCCATGTGGTTGGCCAGAACATAGTAGCAGTGTACTGTGGTTTGAATGATAAATGCCCCACATAGACTCATGTGTTGGAATAACTGGTCCCTAGTTGGTGGTGCTGTGGGAGAGGGGGGAAGTCATAGAACCTCACAGAGATGTGGTTCTTACTAGAGGAAATACATCACTGGGATCAGTCAGGGAGGGTTTATAGACTCAGCCCCCTTCCACTTCTTGCTCTCTCAGCTTCTTACTCTTGCCACCTGCTACCATGTATAACCTGCCATTATAGACTCTAACCTTCTGGAACTATGTGCCAAAATAAACTGTTCCTTTTTTATAAGTTATGTTTAGTTGTGATATTTCATCACAGCAACAGAAAATAATAAGTAGACAGTAGTAATATGTAAAGAAAGAGGCTGTTCACTTCATGGTGAACAGGAAACAGGGAAAAAAGGAATACAACAGAATCCCAGGAACCTACTTTCTCCAGGCAAGTCCTACCTTCATAAATTTTCCAGCTCTTCCTAAAATAGATGCAAATGTGAGGGTTCAAGCATTGAGCCTGTGAAAAACAGTTCGTACTCAAACCATAATGAATATCCTTTGTGATCCATAAAATTTGAAGCAGTTCAAATCCTGAAAGTTAGTTACTTTCTTATTCTCTGATAAAACACCATGGCTAATGTAGCTTGTAGAATAAATTTGGGCCTTACAATTTCAGAAAACTAGAGTCTTGGATGGTGATGAGGGAGTACAGATGGCATGCAACTAGAGCAGCAGCTGAGAGCTCAAACTTTGAACTTCAAGAAGGAGGCATAGAACACACTGAGAATGGCAGGAGCCTTCTGATAATTTGGAACCTACCCCCAGTGAAATAGATCATCAAACATGAGCCCTCCTAACCCTTCACAAACAGTTTCACCAACTGGGAACCAAGCATTCAAATATATGGGCCTATGGGGGCCATTTTCATTCAAACCACCACACAGTTGGAGCCTCAAAGCAGATGCTAGACAAGTATTTTTTGAATATTTATTAATTACTTCAAGCTACATCTGCATCAAAGTCCTTCCCTCTACCCCTCCCGGGCCCACCTTCCCACCCTCCCACCTTCTCCTCCTTCTCCCACCTATCCTACTCTTCCACTGTGGGGTGCACTACATATCAGCCCCTATCATTCAGCAGCCATATGAGGGCTAAGAGCTTCCTCTTGCACTGGGGGCCTACATGGCAGCTGCACTAGGGCAAAGTGTCCCACAAACAGGTAACAAAGTTCATGTTTCTGTTTGTTTTGGTCTATTGGTTGTAGGATAGTTATCCTGTACTATATGGCTAAAATCCAGTTACAAGTGAATACATGGCATGTGCATCTTTCTGGGTCTGTGTTAGCTCACTCAGGATGAGCTGTTCTAGGTCCATTCATTTGGCAGCAAATTACATGATTTCTTTGTTTCTAATAGCTGAGTAAGTATTCGATTGTGTAGATTTACCACAGGTTTTTTTTTTGTTGTTGTTTTTTAATCTTCAGTTGAGGGACATCTGGGTTGTTTTCAGTTTCTACCTATTATGAATAAAGGTTCTATGAACACAGTTGAAGAGATGTCCTTATGGTTTGGTGAGGAATCGTTTGGATGTATACCCAGAAGAGGTAGGGCTGGGTCTTGAGGTAGAGCTATTCCAAGTTTTCTAAGATATCACCAGATTGATTTCCACAGAGGTTGCACAAGTTTTCACTCCTATCAGCAATGGAGGAGTATTCCCCTTTCTTCACAACCTCACCAGCATGTGCTGTCATTTGAGTTTTTGAGCTTAGTCATTCTTACAGGTGTGAGATGGATTCTCAGAGTCCTCTTTGGTTGCATTTCTCTGATGACTAAGGATGTTAAGCATTTCTTCAAGTGTCTCTCGGCCATTAGAGATTCCTCTTTTGTGAATTCTTGGTTTAGCTCTGTTCCCCACTTTTTGATTGGATTATTTGGTTTCTTGGTGTTTAATTTCTTGAGTTCTTTGTAAATTTTGGATATTAAACCTCTATCAGATGTGGGTTGCCGTTTTGTTCTAATGACAGTGTCCTTTGCCTTACAGAAGCTTTTCAGTTTCATGAGGTCCTATTTATTGATCGTTAGTCTTAGAGCCTGAGCTGTTGGTGTTCTGTTCAGGTAGTTGTCACCTATGTCAATGCATTCAAGGCTTTTCCCCACTTTCTCTTCTATTATATTTAATGTGCTAGACAGGTATTCTTAACCCTACTTAACTCTGCTTATTTAGAATTAGGAGAAGCATTAAGTGGCACTGTGTATTGGGGGAATGCAGTTACGTCTGATGGGAGTTAAGTGTTAGCTTTTCTACTCTACTAAATTCTGTGAACCATTCTTTGAGTAATAAGACAAAATCTCAAATGAAGGATCACCTCCATCTATTGGCATATTATTCCTGAGTCCTTGTGAAGAAATATAATCAAAATCCAACAAACACAGAGACTTGGTGGACTTATTATTTTGTTACAGCAACACAGAAAGGCAATAGCTACTATGACCAGAAGTTGTTCATGGTTGTGATGGCAAGAATATATGACTGCTTGTTCACATTTGAACGTATCAGCGAATAGAGATGAAACAAAAAGAAAAACCAGACAATAAATCCCCTTTCCCTGAAATCCTCCCATAGTAACACACAATGCCAGGCTAGACTCCAACTTCACAAATTTTAACCTCTCAAAGCAATGCAATCATATGGGGAACAAATACTTAAATATATTTACTTGTGGAAAGCATTCCACATTCAAACTACTGGGGAAAAATGGCAGATTAAAACTCAGTGGCTGTCTTATGATGAGCTTTCTCGCACAGATTCGAAGCACAAGCCTTGCATACTTCACAGGTCAGGAACACTCACCTAAACTACACAGTGGACACTCATTACTCTATCACCCATATCTGTGTTCAGCAGCACCGCCATTTCCTCTCCATAACAGTGACCTGATTCTGCAGTTGCATATAAATGCTGGAGACAAAAAAAAATTTAATATAGAACAATTTTAATCCCTGTAAGAATTGAGCCTTCAAAATTTGAGACTTAAGGTGTATTTGTGTGAGATAACACTTTCTAGTTTTAGAAAAACTCATAGCTGCAGAAGCAATGTGATATCCCAAGAAGGGTACATGAAAGTTTCAAGCCTAGAAACAGCATTTACACACAGGTTCGCATCCATAATTCTGGGATGCCTTCCTAACCAGTAGTTTACCAAGTTATTAATCCATTTTCAACTCCTGAAGAGCCAGTAGACTGTAAAATATGATTTTATTTCATATGGACCATTTGGTTTTATCATTAATTTTATGTCAGCTCAATTGATTGAGCCATGTGGACTTGGCCAGATATTGTTCTGGGTATTTCTGCAGGAGTGTTTTGGGATGATTTCATCATTTAAAAATTAAGTAGAATAGAGCAACATCTCCAACATGAGCAGATCTTTTTCAACCTGCTTAGGGCCTAAATGGAATAAAAACTCAGAGGAATCCAGGATCCCTTATGCCTCTTCATATACATTGTATTGGTTCTGTTTTTCTGGAACATTCTAGCTAATATAGCTGGATAGGGATCACAGGCATTAGGAAGAATGAGGACTCAGGCATGCTGGTCTGTGTGACCATGTGGAAATTACATAAGAAGTTCAGGTAGGTGAGCAGGAAGTACTCACCTGATAGGAAGTAGATATGGTGGGCCTTTGGAGGAAGGTGGGTAGGAGATAAGAAAGCAAAAGACATTAAGAGCATCCAGGAGAGGAATCTGTACATGGTTCTCCTGAGACAAGAAAGAACGGGAAGAGTGGTGCTGCCAGTTCCTAGCAGAACCACAAGCATTTCTGTTGGCTGTAAGTCCTGTCACTGGACTCCCTGAGATACTGATGACAAAATAACCGAGTTTCCACCTTTCTCTGCACCCATGCCATTTATCTCTTTCCATTGAAATATGTGCCCCACTCTTCCAATGTTGTGGCCAATGGGATATGGCAGAAAGGGTGCTGTGCCACTCTAACATCTCTCCACCACAATGAGAATGAGGACCACTAAAGAGTGATTGTTAATAAGAACTTGAGTCATGTTACTTGCCCAGCTGCCACGTGTGAGGTCCTGCATAGATGAGAGATGGTCAGGTTCATCTAATTGCTGTAGGAAACTACCCTGTTCCTTCACCTGAACTCACAGACCAGTGGGATGTGCTATTTGCCACTGTGTTCTGACATGATCTGGTATATTATTGTGGTGATAAAGAGAACTGCTATTTGAACTGGTTCCAATGGCTTTTTCAGTTTGGTTAGCCCTTGATTAAATTTCTTGTTTAAGAGTCCAACTTATTCCTGTCTTCTTCATCAGAATTACATAGCTGAAGGAGAGTTAAAGGGCAGTCTGATTCCACTGCCCTGAGTAGACATACATCTGCCTGCTCTTAATATGTCCCTGAACTGTTTTAAATTGAGTATTGTCATTCTCTGGGGAGAAAATGAGAAAGTGACGGTCCCTCTATGAAGCTGTAAGTCTTTTTTTTTTTTTTTTTTTTTGGTTTTTTCGAGACAGGGTTTCTCTGTGTATCCTTGGCTGTCCTGGACTCACTTTGTAGACCAGGCTGGCCTCGAACTCACAAAGATCCGCCTGCCTCTGCCTCCCAAGTGCTGGGATTAAAGGCGTGCGCCACCACCGCCCGGCTGAAGCTGTAAGTCTTTAGCCACCCACTATGGTAACATTTTTGCCCCTTCCAGCAAGCAAACTGTGTGACACATTGTTCCTTTCTGAACAGCACATAGTTCTACCTTATTTCTACTCCTGTGGACAGGGCACTGTGACCAAGCAAAACAGATTTCTCAAATAACTGTGGTTAGTTATTGAAAACCAGGCAGCCACTGGTATGTCATTTTTTAGTTTTGGAAGCTGCAGGCCCTGCACTTCCTAGATAATCAGATATATTCATCCCTCTCAGGTCTCTGAGGTGGTTGAAGAATAGATACCTAGAGTCTCATAGTTAAATTTTGAGTTGTTTAGGAATCAAGAGGGTGTTCTGGATCTAAGAAGATATTTTTAAAATTATGAGGCAAGTTAGTATGAAAGCTGAGTTAGATATAGAACTTTAAACAAATGGAGATGGTTAGATAGTAGAATGTTAAAGTCAGGTGCCAAATACATATGGACTGGACATTGGGAATGTATGCTAAGCCATATAACTCAT
>CAJQZJ010032307.1:4328411-4363839 GCA_907164525.1 Lophiomys imhausi
AGAGAGAGAGAGAGAGAGAGAGAGAGAGAGAGAGAGAGAGAGAGAGACTCAGAAGGAGTGTAATGCTCTCTTCCTAGTCTATGTCTCTTCTCTACCTCAGTTCTGTATAACTGGAAAACTCGAAATTCTCCTTTTTCTGGCAAGCGCCAAGCCTCAATTGTCCTTCTAAAACTGTCATCTGTACCCATTGTCCTACCTGGGATGATGGCCAATAACTCCTCCTGACTATTCACTTCAGATGAAAAGGGATACATTTTTGATCTGTATTTTTATCTGCAAGTTTCCTAATTGTCTCCTTTTCCACCAGGACAGAAAATTTCCAATCACAGCAATCTCTCCTGGAGACTGGAGATTCCCTCTACCCTGGAACTTTGGCAGTTTCCATGGTCTTAAATGAGTTTATCTTCTACTCATTATTGTTGTTTCTGGGCTAAGCCTACTAAACTCCTACCTCACCAAACCACACAAAGTTTCCTAATAACATGGGTACCATCTAATTTAAACATTCACTGCAGAGGTACAGGAGGCTTTGTTGGTCACTCATACAGATGCCAAAAGGCTACATGATTTTGAGACAAGCTTCCCATATGGATGTTCAGGTTGGGATCTAAATACATTCACTGGTTCTCAGACATTGGACTTTTCACTTTTCACCTTATGATTGGGATTTGGGGTGTGGTTTGAAAAGTCATCAATTTGTCTAAGTCCACTGTGGTTCTCCAGGGGTTAGAGGAATCTTTAAGGGTATACAGGCCTTTCAGATTTATACCACTTTCAACCCACTTGCTCCAGAAAATAATAGGACATTGAATTTGGTCTTTGCCATTCAGTCTGCTCCTGATATCCAGAGAAAGCTCCAAAAGCTAGACAGTTTTGCTGAGATGAATACCTCCCAGCTCATAGAGGGTGTCCAAAATGTTTTCAACAACTGACATTCCGAGAAACATAGAGAAGCTATCATGGCCAATTGAGCCACATGGAAACAGGTAAAAATTGTGATGGATGCACTCTAGTCAGTTCTTCCCCAGCATTTGACTGCTAGCACTCAGTGAGGAGATCTCTAAAAATCAAAAATAGGGGAACAGGGCAGCATGCACTGAAAAGTGATTAATTCACTTGCTGTAAGAAATAGGAACATGGGAGGAATGCATGTTCAAGTCATCCTAAAAGAGCATTGGATCCTGACGACCACAAGGGAGCTAGACAGCAAATCAGAACAAAAGAGCCAGGGTTATATACCCTTAGACTTCAAAGAGCCCTTGGTCACTGCATCCATAGGAAGCTATTCCACTAAGTTCATGGTAGATACTGAGTCAGTGGTTTAGTTTTTAAAAACCCCTGGTGGGGCCAGTTACCAATATAGATGCCAGTTCAGGGATCCACTAGAACAGTGAAAGATTACAATATCACTGTTAACAGCAGGTGTCTTCCATTGTCAGTGTGACAGGAATTGCAGTTACCTTTCACATTGGTATACATGACAAGAAGCAATATAAGACTTAGGAAATGCTTGTTTGGGTTCATGAATCAGGGCCTGCATCCATTACGTGGGGGGAAGGCCTTGCAGGGGAACCAGCTCTTGTTTGTGGCAGTGGGAGCTACCTTTCTTACATCTTAGTGGAATTAGAGGAAGCAGAATGCTGGCACTGAGCTAAGTTCCTCCCTTTCCCATGTTTATTCAGTTCAGGGTTCCAGTCCACTGCTTGATGTTGCCCATGTTCAGGGCAAGTCTTAGTCCTTCCGTTAACCATCTGTGGTAACACCTCATATATGTTTGTTTTGATCACTCCTTGGTAGTGTTTCCTTATTTTTCTTGGGTGTAAGACAAGGAACCAGAAGTCATTGGGTATTTCTATCTTGTCTTGTCTCCCCTCTGTTGTCTATATCAGGGATAGGAAAGCTAGCTTGTTTTCTGAGCTCATTTTAACTTAGTAAAGACTGGAAACTAGTTTTAGGTATGAGCTTCTCTGATAGCCTATGTTACATAAGAGGTGTTATCCTGGTTCTGAGATTATATTGACAGTTCCTGTAAGACTCCCCCCCCCCCATTCACTCACTGTTGCTTTTATTGACCATTTGTTATGTTTTTGTCTGCAAACTTCCTAATTGTCCCCTTTTCCACCAGAACAGAACTCTATCTCCCCAATTTAAGCTCACCAAAAACCATGTGCCCTTGTGCCATTCTCCCATCACTCTGCAGGTACCATGTGGGTCCATATCCAAAGTTTCTGTCACAGCCCAAATAGCACAACCAGCTGGAAGCCAAGCACTCAAACACTTGAGCCTATGTGGACATTGCACATTCAAACCACAATAATTTTATTGAAATCTGGACTTGAGGAAAAACAGGGGAGATTTATCACCTCTAAGCTCCCATTTTCAAAAGAAGAGAATCTAAACCATTTTTCTAGGAGGTTGTGTGGGAAAATCCTGTTATTTTTGGTGGATTTCTTTGTCTTCAGGTTAATTTATGGCTTTTCTTTAGTGGAAATGTAGGGCAGAACCTTCCAATATCCTCTTTGAAAACCAGGTTCAAGCCTGGCCTCTTGTGGAGATTATTAAACACATCAATTTTGCAAGTACAAAGGCTTTCGTCAGGAAAGGTGTGAGTGCCATTAAAGTCTGATATTTTTCTTTAGAATTCAGAGTACCTTCTAAAAATGGTTGAGTTACTACAAACTGTATGAGGGAAGAAAGGAAGAAAAGAAAAGAGCAAAACCACCAGAAACTATTTTACACTGCCTCTTCAAACTGATGAAACAGAGACCTAAAGCATTGCCTCCTGGCTGTTTAGATGGATGCTTTATTTCTTATATGATGTCTAGTTACAAGATAAATGCCATAAGCTCATATTTTCTGCTGCTACATAATAACTGACTATAGACTACGTTCTCTCTCCCTATGTCTTATCATGACATTATTCAGGCCCTATTTAAAGCAGTTACTTTGACGGATTATTTCATTTCTCTGTATCAGAAATGATTACAAGGCATACTTAAAAACAAAGTACACAGTATGAAGAGACAGAAAAAGCCTTGAAACTATATCTGAAATAAGCAGTGATACTGTGATTGTTGGACCAGGAATGTAAAGCATCAATGACTAATATGCTATATCTCTAATAGAAAAGGTGAATTGTACTTAAGCACAAATGAGAAGCAGAGGTAGAAAGTAATGCTAGAGATAAAAAAATTAAAAAATACTGAAACAAAATAAAGAATATTTCATGGGCTCATTAGTAAGCTGTGCACAGACAAGACACATCTCAATAGAAACCTCCAAATTTTAAATTAAATGGAAAAATAACAAACAAGTGAAATAGATAGTTGCAGATCATGTACTATATTTTGTTGCAGAACCAAAGAATAAAAAGAGATAAAAGAATGGAAGAAATATTTGAATCAATATTGACTGACAATTTACCTAAATTAAAAAAACAAATTACATCAAAACACAGATCCAAGAAGTTCAAAGTACACCAAGTAGAATTAATGACACAAAAATCTATCCTCTTGTATATAATTTTTATTACATAGGAAAAAGCAAAGATGAAGAGAAAGGTCCTGAAAAGACAAAAGAAAAACTTTCTTATCTCTAGAGAACACGTCTGAGAAATTACATAAGCAAGATGGAAGTCAGTTGAAATACTTAAAGTACTGAGAGGAAGAACAAAATAAAACAGCCTGGAACTCCATAGCCTGTAAAACTAACTCTTTTGTAAAAGTAAAGACATAGAAAAGACACCTTTGAACAATGATGGAGGGAATTGTTTGCCCATACTACTGCTGTGTAAGACCCATTAGAAATTCTTTAGAGAAAAGAGATGATATGACTCAGAAACTTCAAAGCAAGTGTGAGAACCAAACAAGGAAGAATAGAAAAGGAAATGAGACTATTGTTTTTCCTTCTTAGTTAATTCAACAATTCCTTCCAATATCAATAAGTGAACAATTGACTAGGATGATGAGAAGGAATTCCTTTGTTACTGTGATCTCTCAGCATCCCTAGTGTCCTATAACATTATTGTGAAGCAGCTTTGGATTTGTGCAAATTGGAAAGTCTAGGAAAAGAACTAAAGAATAAAAGTAATACAACTGACTTGCTAAGAAAAGATAGAAAACTATAGAGTGTAAACTGATCAGTTAAAATCAGAAAGAAAACGTAGAAGTCAAAAGTACAAAAGCAACACTGAAAGAGCTAGAAAGTACTGACAGATAGATGCGTTTTACATTAATCCGGTTACAGCAGCAGTCATTTCAAAGACCCAAGGGCTTCAGTTAAAAGACACAGCTTGTCAAAGTGAATAAGCAAACATGACACAATTACATGTCCCCCTCAGAGTCCCACCCTAAAGGTGAAGACATGCCATATCCATCTACATATGAAAAATACATGCCTCCCTAACACACACCAGGAGAAAGAGAAAGAGGCTATGCTTATCTCAGAGTAGAGTTCTGAGCACAAGGTGAGATGGAGAGACACCATAAAATGTCCAAATGTCAAATTCTCTAAGGATTTCCAATATTTCACACTTTTGTACATCGTAACATAGTTTCAAAACACATGATGTAAAAGCTCATGCAGTTCCAAGGAGAAGTATTTGAATACCCTCTCCCATATCAATCTATTAGAAGTACAAGGATCCAGGAAGCAGCTATTAGCTAAGGACCCAGACTGCCTCAATAGAATCAACTGAACATAACTGATGTTAGACGACTACACCATTCAATCACAGAATACACATTTAGAGAGAGAGACACGGAAAATGACAAGATAGATCACATTCTACGGAAAAATAAAAAAAAACTAAGCTAAATCAAACAAACAAACAAAAAAATCCTAACACCCGCAAAAGTTTTGAAGAATAGAAGTCATACAATGTCTGCCCTCATACCAAAAATGAATCAACATAGAAAATACCTGGAAATTCCTCACATTCTTACAAACTAAACTATATGTTTCATAAACGCATACAAGTCACACAGGGACTCTCAAGAGAAATGAAAAACTATTATAAAAATAAAATTGCAATTTAACAAAATGTACATAGTATAGTGAAAACAATTCTTAGGGAGAAAAATATCATTGAATGCATATATCATAAAAGAGAAATATATAACAGGAGTTATCCACATTTCCATATTAGGAACCAGAAAAGGAATAACAGAAATGCAAAGCACAGAAAGACTATCACAACTACTACAGAAGAAAGCAAAACACAATGGAAATAGGAAATTAATAGAGAAATCAACACAATTGAAAGTTAGGTTTATTAATATATTTGAAAAATATGCCTCTCTTCAGACTAATAAAGAAGAGGGGAAAACAGAATATTACACCCATAGAAGCCAAAAAGATAATAAAGAAATATTACAAACAACTTTATGCCCACAAATTTCATAACTTATATGAAATGGACCAATTCACTGAAAGATAAAATGTGCCAAAACTGACAAAAAATTAGAGGCTCTGAATTTCTCCATGTGTATTATATAAATAGAATCCACATAAAGAGCCAGACATTGATGAATCCACTGTTAAATTCCACAAAATAATTAAAGATGAAATTATGACAATTATAGAAATCTTCCAGAAACTGGAATAGAGGGAATACTTTGTGCCTATGTATGTAATTTTATGCTAATATCAAAACATACTGTAAGAAAACTACAGACCAAAATCTATCATGAATATAGGTATAAAATCTCAACAACGTATTAGCAAATCCAATCCCAAAGTGCTTAAAGAGAACCGCAGCATAAACAAGTGGGATTTATTTCAAGTTTAAAGGATTAGTTCAGTATCCAAAAGTTAATTAAATGTATTGTGCTGTTGGGTTAAAGAGGGAAAGTCCTATGACCTGATTATTAGACAGGGAAGCATGACAAAAATCAGGTATCGGCTCATGATTAAATAAATTAGTAGACTAGGACAATGGGTAACTTCTTTATGTGAGTAAAAAAAAAAAATCTTAAATATCTACAGTAACAAAAAAACAAATGTAAGGAATAAAATCTTTCTCATTAAGATTAAGAGCAATGTAGGCCATCTCTTACTGCTTCTAGTACTAGAAATATTACACAATGTAATAACACAAAAAAGAATAGTAAAATATATACTGATCTTAGGTGAGCATGATAGAACATTCCTGTAATATCAGTGCCCAAGAGGGATGGGGATTACACTCTCAGTGCAAGCCTGGAGAATATACTGAGACCATGATGAAACATTTTAAAAAAGAAAAAAGAAACAGATTTTTTTTTTCAAAAGGAAATAACAGAAGTGTTCACAGATAACATTGTTTCTAAACAAAAAAATGTTGAAGAACTAAGAAAGAAGACATGGAGAGACAGGGAAATGGAGAGAAACAAAGTTAGAAAAATGGGAAGAAAAAGAAAGGGAGGAAAGGAAGGAATTTTTTCTGGTATAATCAGTTATACCAAGGTTTCAGAACAGAATAATAATATACAGAATTCATTCAGTTTTCTACACCAATGAAGTAATGGAATATAATATTAACAATACAATACACATTGACACTCAAAAATGAAATAGTTGTAAATCTGTCAAAATATGTACAAGGTCTGTATTAGAAAATCTGAAACAACTCAGAGGAAGGAAACCAAGAATTAATAAACATTTCTTTCTAATAGTCTGTCCCCATAAACAAGAAGATTTCACATTTTAAAATATATTTGCCTCAGTTCTTTGAAAATTTCATACAATGCATTTGATAATTTCAAATATGCCTCATCCCTCAACTCATTCCAACTTCCCTGCTTATCAAACTTGGAGGTATTTTTTTTAACTCATCAAGTAAAACTTATGCTGACCAAATATTCTTGTATGTGCAGCCTTCCCTTGGAATGTGGTCAACTTGCTCTTTTCTAGCAGGTATGAATTGTTGATAACTCCGTTTTTAGGTGTGGAACTTGATACTCAAATCCCATTTCCATTCTGGTATTTGGTCTGTTTTGTGCTTACATGGGTCTTTTTCATGCTGTTCCAACCACTGTGTGTTCATATGTGTAGCTGAACTTCTGTTTCCACAAGTCACTCTTTCCTTGAGTCATCCACCACCTCTGGCTGTTGTTATATTTTTGCTATTCCTTTTCCCTAATGATTCCTGAGCTTTGGCACTAAGGGTCAAGGTATACATATTCCATATAGGGGTAAGTATTCCACAGTCTCTTATTTTCTACACCTAAACTAGTTGTGGGTCTCTGTATTAGTCACCATATAAATGCAAATAAATGCTTGTCTGATGTTGGCTGAGAGATGCATTAATCTATGGCTGCAATAACTCATTGGAAGTCAGTTCAATACTATGTCCATTTAGCAGAATAATAGCAGGAAGTTCTCTTGTAAGGCCTAAGACCAATCTATCCATAGATTCTTGCCTCAGTAATCATGCCAAGTATGGCTTTTATCTAGTGGGGTGAGATTTAAATCTAATCAGAAAGTGTTTGGTTGTTCCCATGATGCTTGTGCCACCATTGCACCAAGGGGAAGATTCTAAACTATTACAGTGTCAGTTCTTTCTACCTTGCTCTACAGACTGAATACAGTGTCTTTCTTATATAAAATAATCTCAGCAAATATCCAAACAACTGGATAGGCAAAAGAGAAGAATAACTAACATAATATGAAGCACTGAAATTAGGGCTGTGTGATATTGATGAAAACTGATAGACAAGAATAGAGAGTTCAGAAACAGACATGTGGCCTGATCTTTGACAATGGAGCAGAATCAACAAAATATAGAAGGTACAGTTGCTTTAACAGATATACTAGAATAATTAGACATCTGGATGGAAAACATAATTTAGACATAGATATTACACTTTTTCCCAAAAATTCAAGATTATAAAACTCCTAGAAGATATGATAAGAGAAAATCCTTTGGTTTCTTGTTGATATTTTTTGTACAACATCAAAGGCAGGATCTATGAAAGAGAGAATTGGTTAGCTAAGCTTCATTAAAATTAAAATTTTCTTCTCTGTGAAAGACAGTCTTAGAAGAATAAAAAGACAAGCTATAATGGGAGAAGTTATTAACAAAAGACACATCAGATGAAGGACTATTATCCTAAATGTACATGGAACTCTTAAAATTCAATAGTATGAAAGCAATCAACCCATTTTTAATTACACTGTCAAAATGAAATATTATTAACTTCAAATATAAATGAGCTATCAAGCCAAGAAAAGGCACAAAGAACCTTAAATACATACTGCTAAGTGAAGAAGCCAATCTAAAATGCTGTATACTGTGTGATTTCAACTGTGTGACATTCTGGGAAGAGTGAAATAATGAAGAAAAACTTTCAGTGGTTGCCAGGGAAAGGGGGAGAAAGGAATGAATAAACATAGCCTAGAGGATTGTTAAGGCAGTGGGAATATAATGCAGAAAACTGGCAGTGGAATATTCTGCAGGATACTGTAATGGTGACAGTGTCATTATAAATGAACCCAAACCTATAGAATACACAAAACTAAGAGTGAACACTACGAGGAGTGTGGTGTGTCAATTTAGGTCAACTACAGTTAATTAAATTTGGTTTAAAGAAAGACCAGTTGATCTGAGAAGAGAAGATATTTGGAAATATTTCCATGTTCTTACTCAATTTTCTATGAGCCCAAACTTCCCTGAAATATAACAACAAATATAAAACTAACCAAGGTTGTGCCACAGCAAAGTTCAGAGAGAAGTCAACCTAGGAGATGTATTATAGTATGCATGAAGAGAATGAGGACATAACCACATTATCATCACAATTGATACCAAATAAAACAGTATTAACAAAACCCAATATTCTTTCATGTTAAAAACACTCAATTACTAGCAGAAGAAATGGCCTCACCTTAACAAAGACAACACATACAAACTCGATGGTCATGACACAGTCAATGATGACTGAAATTTGTTCTCCTTACATCAAAGAGACAGAGATGCCACTGTCTTGTGTGTTCTGCCCATCATTTATGCAGCGATAACCTTCATAACAAACCATTAAAGTCCAGTGTTGGGGAAGGTCTAATACATTGCTTCTGATAGGCTGATTTCAATGCTGAGATCTGGTTACCTCCCCTACTGAGGCACTCTCTTGATTGGTTAATAAAAGTCACTGATGGCCACTTAGCTGGGCAGACACAGTATAGGAAGGTGGGACTTCCTGAGACAGGAACCCTGGGTTTTACACATAGGAATCTCTCTGCCAGGAGACTTGGAAGCAGGTAGATGTGTTTGGGAACTCTGGAAGGTAATAACAAGCCACATGGTGGTTTGGGATTAGGTGGTCTGGGTTAATTTAGATTAGGTAATTGAGAGTCTGCCCAGCTAAGGGCTAAGCATTGAGCCATTAAAAGGTCTTGGTGTATTTAATTATTGGGGAAAGGGCTGTGGCGGCTTATAGGCTGTCAGTCCAAACAATCCAGGGCCATCAGCCTCCTGGCACACCCTGGCGAATCTCCCACTAAGCTGCTGGCAATTCTACCAGCCTTAATATAACAACTTATCATTATTAACAAGGATATTAGTTAACAATGTTTAGGCTGCAGGTAATGAAGGCCACCCTTGGTCAAGGGCTTTTTCCCTAGGACAAGTCAGGCCAGACCTCCAGCCAATATTCCACCAGGCGACCGGCTGCTCCACCCACCTAATCTTGCAGTTTATACTTAATAAATACAATTGATAATTAAATTGCAGTTTTGATCCAGTGTGAGCAAGAAGTGACTCCTGTGAGAAATCCTGTAGTCATGTATCCCCCTACATGTCCCCTGAGTCTTCATAATGACACCATATCCCAACAGTGCCCATGCCACATGGGAACCAATCCTCAAATGAGTTTGAGGAGGGACAGATCAGACTCAATCTATAGCAGACATCCAGCAAGCATCCATGGATTTTTAATCTCACAAAACAAGCCATGTATAAAAGGAAAAGTAAGCTACTTTGGCCACAACAGCAGTTCTTCAAACAGCACAGGAAAAGAATCACTTGCCTTTGATTTCAAGGTGTCCTCAAGCCAACTTTCCTTTTCCTGAAATACTGCCAGTCTTTACTACCATTAGGTAAAAGCTTAGTGGAAGAGTATAGCATGGTTTCCAGGTTCTCAGGTCCCTTTATATATATGTAAAAGAAAACTAGAAGCTGCCTCTACCTGTGCTGGCTCCTCAAACTCCCCTTCTTTTTGCATGGACTCTTTCCTGAGTCCTGAATTGTGAAGTAGTTTTTGAAGCTCAGTGAGTATCCCTCCCTGGGTTCACCCTGACTGTTCCTTGCTGAAATCATCCAGTTTCAGCGGAGTACATGCAGTTTTTTTTTTTTTTTTTTAAAGAGTCTAGTGGATGTGCTGTTGTTGCTTTGAAGATAGGGAGTGAAGCTGTTTCTTGGGACTTTGGGTGTACTTTCTCTCCTAAACAATGGGAGGACCAAGAGATTATGAAACTGCATGTGGTACATGGGACTTGTGCTAAGAAAGACACGTCCAAATTAATTTTTATAGCTTTTACATAAAACATACCTAAAATGTATGAGGAATTTAGATATATCAGGAATCATATCTATATAGACAAGTTGTAGGAATAGATGACAGATAGGTAGGTATATAGATATTTAGATGACAGACAGATAGATATAGATAATAGAGAGAAGCTATATGAAGAAGACAGATAATAGGCACATAGATATAGATAATACATCCTTCAAAAGATAATAGATGACAGATAGACATATAATAGATAGAAGATAGATGATGGATAGATTGATTGATAGATGATAAATAGATGACAGACACATGGATAGATAGATAATAGATAAATTGATTGATACATAGATAGATGAAGATGATTGATTGATATAGATTATAGATAGATGATAGGTAGATAGATGGATAGTTAGATGATAGATTGGTTAATTGACAGATAAGATGACAGATTGATTGATAGATGATAGACAAAAAATAGATAGATAGATAGATAGATAGATAGATAGATGACAGATGATAGACAAGTAAGGTTTTGGTTAGTGGGGCTTTTATTATGAATAGGAAAGGGGTTCAAATAACTTCAAATCTGTCACTTGGAAAGGCCATGGGGCCACTTATTTCAGAGAAGACTAGGGCTCATTATCCTTGGCGTTGTTCTAGATGCTTGTAAGAAGCTCCACAGTAACCTGCAAAGAACCTGACCTGAGTAGATGTAAGAAATATATTATGGATGAAAGCCCTGGACTGGCTGATTCTCCAACCCTGTACAGAATTCATCTCTGACCCACCCATCGGAATCCCCAGGAATGTCCTGACAGGTGGGTAAGGATGGATAGACCTTAGGGACTCAGGAAACAAATGCCTTGGATTTAAATAGTCATGCATGTATTTAGAAGGAAAACCACAAATGTAAAAATTAAGCATCAGAGTAAAGAGTTTCTTTCATCAGGCAGGAAAATCTCTGTCTTGAGAGTATCAGTCCGGCCAATCCTCAATGTTGAGAAATCATGTAGATAGAATCCATCTTTTATTGAAGGTGCCGGGCACTGAGGAGCCTGCCCTGACTCTTCCTTTACACCTCTAGCATGACCTGAAACCAAACCATCATGTCTGAATCAACTACAATTAATTTATTTCAAACTGCCAGTCAAAATGCAAGAGGGACACTAAGAAGTGTACTAGATATAAAAGTATTTTCATTATGGGTGATCATATCAAAAGCCTGTTTAATTAGTTTATAAATTAAATAATTTTTGTTGAATCTCATTGAGTCAAAAATCAATATTATTTTTTGATGGTGCACTTTCTGTTCTACCAATCCTCTGATCTCAAGATGTTATATTTTATTTGTGCTTAGTGAAAAATGCATTTTATTTTATTGTATTAGCTTACTTTACTAAAAATAGGATATTGTTGCCAAAATGTGGGTAATGTCATAAACACTAGATTGCAGAAAGGAAGTAGGATATACCCTAGCCTCTATCATATCCCTTAATTCATAAGAGATTTAAAAATAAGACTAAAAACCCAGAAATACATGGATAAGTGTTCCTCACCTAGTAAGAAAAAATAGGGAAGATCTACTCTGTACATCAGAAAATTGCTCAAACCCTGGGTTTAGAAAAACTGAATTGGATGGGATGCCAAGATGCTTAGAATGCTCTTACTGAGTTGGCCAGAATGTAACAGATATTAAATTTACATCCAATTATTACATAGTCTGTGTAAGTTGTGTGGGAAAACAAGGCATGATGGCACATGGCTATAATTCCAGCTCTCAGGACAGAACAAGGTGAAGTCCAAGGACGTCCTCACTTACAAAGAGAGTTCAAGGCCAGTCTCAGATATGTGAGGTCATGTCTCCCCAATACAATAATAAATTGACACAATCAAATGCAAACCATATTAAGTATGGAAACCCAGGACTATTAGAAAAAATAAATATGAATAGGAAACTTAATATTAAAGAGAATACAATAAGAAATATATAAATTTATTATAGAAAAACAGAGTCAGCATATGCTACAAGCAGAAGACAAGGAAAAAATTACATAAATACATCATATATGCAATGAAGAGGAAAAAATCATTCTTAGTAAGGCAAATACTACAATGCATATGAAGCTATAGTTACACTAATTTAAAGATCACAGGTTATACCAGAGATAATAATAAAATCCAAATATGGATTACTCCTCTGAGAAACAAATATAAGGAAGAAAATGGAAAATAATGTTAGAAAAAATACCAAGTAACATTGAAGCCTCTTTAACTCTTTGAGAAAGTAGAATATATGTCATTTTTGTCATAGGATAATGGAAGTCCATTATGAATGAAGTGTCACCAAGCACAAAGATACTAGAATAACCACAAATGTCCCTTTACCCCACATACTGTAAAATGTGTTTAAGGAGGTATCAGTAAGAACCATGGGTAGAAATCAGTTACTGCTTCCTGTAGGTTTCAATATATTCTCTCAAAATGGTTAATCAAGCAGACAAGAAATCAGGCAATTACTACATTATAAAATGAAAAGAGGAGTTATAAATATACTCTCGTCTTGTGCTGTGAAACAATAAAAACACATCCCTCTGCTTGGGGCAATATGTATCTACCATTGTGGTCACAAGTTTTGTGATGTTATAGCTTTCTTCCTGTGGTGTTTCACAAGCACCCCACAAAGAACAACTTAGCGAATACTGCCTGATGGGAACCAAATGTCGTAGCACAGTAGCAGCAAGATCTGTGCTCTGTGCACAAATAACAAATGAGCTTCATGCTTGCGATGCACTCCTCAGTACAATGGACACCAATCTATGAAGAAGCCAGGCTGGGATAGTGGCTGGAGCAGGAAACCTGATGGAATGTCCACAAGCTGATTTGTGAGTGCATCTTTGCTTCCCATTGAAATTGTCAGCATGTACTTGAAGGCATAATTTTAAACTTATTTATTTTTATATTAACATCTCTATCCACCTTCTAACCCACTGACCCAAGGTACAGGAGAGAGGATATTAATAGAGACAGAAAATATAGACCTCTTTAGTCATAGGTCCTTGGGGCAATTTGTCAGAATTTAACCAAACCAGCCAAACAGCATACACCAGAACAGGTACCAGCAGCAACTGGAACACAACCAACCAGGAAACCAGCAGCAGCTTTGGGGTGTACCAAGTACCAGCAGGAACAGTCAAAGTAGAAGAAGCTCCCACACCCCTGTTCAGGGCAAAGATCTCATCTGTCCAACCTGGGCCATGATATTCAACAGTGAAGGCAGCACTAGGTTTCGGCAAAGCATTGTCTGGAGTATTTCGAAAGGAAGCAGTGATAAAAAGTGATGCCAAGCAAAAGCCCCTCGGCATTTCTGGAGCCTCCATTTACACCTCCTCAAAATCCGCACAAGGATGCTTTCCAATTAGACAACCTCATGCCCTCTGAACAAGGTATTTTTCAGTTGGTCAAGATCACATGGTTTATAAGGAGTCTGTCCATCAAAAGATGTTTTTCAGAAAAAAAATATGTCCCCTGCATGTGACAGTTTATAGATGGCAAAACATCACACGGTCTACCATCAAGGTATTTTTCATCTCCCTCTCACGAGTCTGTTTTTCAGTGGTGGACAAAGCATCCCCACATCCCATACTTGAGACTAAAACAAAAAACACACTCATTGAACACAATGGTGTTTCTAAAGAAATCAAAACTTCTACCACATTTACTGAAGACCATACTGAAGTAACTGAGGAAAGCTCTGTACTCTGTACTGTTAGGACTGTAGTGCCCTCCCTTCCAGCTGCTTGCTGCCTCTGGGGACCCAGGCCATCCAAGTCCTCACACCATTCCTAATTCATTGGCTCTAAACTGACACAACAAACACAGTGTTTTATGGGGTATTAGGACTTCTATGAATTACTTTTTAAAATCTAATAATTAGAATTATTCCTGAAATAAATAATTATTTGTAGAAGCCAATGATCAAAAGTGGTAATTAATTATGATTGCTTTAGAAAATGAAAAATCACATTATGCTGATGTTTTTATTGTTGGCAGTGTGGTCCCTTTGATCATAGCAGCTCTCACACACAATTGAGTAATCACGTGTACTTTAATTCTGTAATCACCAGTGCTATTAAGGAACTAGGGTAGTTTAAATGCCTGTCTTGTCAGAACTTTTGGAATTACAAGGAGCTTGTGGACACTAATTGCTTTTAATCTTTCAGTGTACTATTCTGACACTCTCCTTAGCACCCATGATTCAGCCAGAGCTCACTGAGTAAGAATAGCAGAGAAGAAGGAGAGTGAGGAGAATCCTGGGAAGGGAAACAAGGAGGGAAGAGAAGAGAAGGCTAATCCAGAGAGAAATGAGCTGCAGAATCTCAATTTAGTGGTCTCAAATTGTCCTCCATCTGTTTGCACTTTCAGTCTGTCTCTCGTCTTGCCCAGCATTTTGTCTGAAGTTCGTTTGCTCTTTGTTGTCCCTTTCACTGTCCAGTGTCCTGATTCTATTCAGTCTTGTGTCTCAAAGACCACTAAAGTGGGCAAACATGCCTCCCCTAGAACCCATGACTAAATGAGCCCTCTTGACTTTAGCAACCAGCCCTTCAGCCCCTTCACCTGGCCCTGAGGATTTCCTGCCTGAAATGCCTTCTTGGTGAAGCAGACAAAAACAGATGGGAACTGAGTGCATCACCATGCTTTGTTAGTGGACTTCAACTATCTAAGCCAACGGCCAAATAGCCTGCTTGGCTATGTTGGTCTTTTCCTCTTCATTGTTCAAACTGCACATTTTAGAGAGTGTGCTTTCCTTGTGAGTTATTGCTTTTAAGATGTGGTTAATGAGTTTGTGCGCAAATTTGTAAAATATTAAACAGACCAAAAAAGTATGCAATGAAAATAGTCAAATTCCACGTCACTAATAAAATGCTAAGTCTCTCCCAAGACACTACATCTACCAGCTCTAGTCCTTATGGTGTTTTCTTGTGCTTTATTTTGAGAAATAATGCATGCAAATGTAAGTATTTTGACATGCAAATTTTTAAGGTAATATTTTATTATGCAAAAGTAAATTTGTTATGCAAATAGAAGTATGCTTTTCCTCCTACAGGAGTAAAAAAATGGTCTGTATTCTACAGTTTTTAGACATTAAATTACATATTATCAAAACTGAGCCTTAATCCTTTTTCTAACAAATATGTAATATTTCCCTATAAAGTAACCCTTCATTATTTAACTAGTCTTCTATTGATCATGATTTGTTTAGACCCAGACTCACTGTTAAAAATATTTCCTGTACATTGTCTTTATACAAAAATGACCACGTTTACTAGTGAAGTTTTCAAACGAGAAGCGCCAGAACAGAATGTAAATTTAAATGTTTAGTTTTTAATTTAAGAAATTATCACTTAGCTGGCCTTTTTGAAGTTGCATAAAACTAGGAAGCTGGCAAAAATTCTTATTTTTCATTTTGCTTTTCCTTTTATAGAAATATTTTATTCATTCACTGAAATTTTCATACATTTTATTTTGAGCTCATTCATTCCTCTTCCCCATCCCTTCCCAGATACACCTCCATTCCATACTCACCCAACTTTATAGTCTGATCATTTTTTTTCTAGCCCATCTAATCCTGTTAGTGATGCATACTCTTAGGTGTGTGTGGCCACCCACTGGAGTGTGCTAGATATTTACTAGAAGCTATAAACCCTTTTAAAAAGTTATCTCTCTGTTTTCCACCAGCTGTCAGTTACCAATACCTCCTCAACTAGGGGTAAGACATAGTGCCCATCTCCCCTGCCCATGCTAAGATTGTATCTGGCTTGTGTTTAAACAGGTCATGTTCATGCCATCACAACTGCTGTGAGTTCATATGTGCAACTTCCTGGCTATGTCTAAAAAACATTCTTTCGTGTAGTCAGCCGCTACCTTTGTCTCTTACAATCTTTCTGCTTGCTCTTCTCCAACAGTCTCTGGGCCTTCGGAGAAGGGGTGTGATATAGATGTCCCACATGGCTTACCAACATTTCAGAAAATATCTTTCTACTTTCTTACTGTCTGTTTCTGTGGCTTTAGGCCAGAGTATTACTTTCATATCCTAAACATTCTTTCATCCTCTCTAACAATAGAGAGTGTACAATCTGAAAAAGTATCCATCTGCTCACTGGGGCTTTTCAGAACCTATAAAACACAAATTTACTTCCTACAGGGACACACGTCTTAAACATATCAAGGATTTCTTTATCTTCTAACATATAAAGCTTTCAGAAAAATGTAATAAATTCTCCAAAATGCATAATGTAATATAATGTATTTAAGCAAGTTAGAACAATATTTGAGTTTTATTCTCAACCATTTAAACTTGTATTATCTCCATAGATGCTCACTATAACTAAGGCATTGTTTCTAATACCAGAAACTGAAGAATTACCCCAGTTCTTGGAGAAGGTAGTCTAAAATAAGGGATGCCTCCCTTAAAGTACCTTCCCAGATACAGAACCTGCAGAAAGTGTAGGGAGGTTTTCTTAAAACCAGACTATAGAGGAAGCCTGTAATGCAAAATGGGGGGAGCAGGAAAAGAACAAAGGAGCAGACAGCTTGAGACATTATCTATTGAAGTTTTTGTTTGTTTGTTTGTTTTTTGTTTTTGAGGTGGGAATGAAAACTTCTGCACGGGATGACCTGACCCTTGGGTTAGAACACTATCTATTCCTCTAGGAAGCTGAAAAGGAAATAACTTAGCTGCATTCTGTTCCTGTTATTTGAATTCTGTAATCAGTTAAAGGCTGTTCTGTGTGATGCAAAACATGGACTATTGACAATGAAAGCTAGCTAGCCATACTTTCTCCTATGAGCTTACCTTTGAACTTGGATCAAAAAGTCACAGCTAATTACATTCCCTGTCAGCAGCCTGATCTTAACTTTGTGGCCAATATAAAGGCCCTGACATTGGTAACCTCTCAGCTACAAGTCCCAGCTGCTCTTTGGATTCACTGTTAAATAAGAAGCAACCAGCAGTTTAAGGATTGCTTGCTGAGGGATCAGTCTTGCAGGTTTTTAAGCTACATCTATGAGACTCTGACTCCTCTAGCAATTCTGTAACTCCTTGTCTACCCCAACAATTCCAGTGACACTTTGGCCTCACTGCTCTTCGATTTTACTGATGTCTGAATGAATATCCTACATTCATTGGGCATATGGGAAAAGTCTGAAGATGACGTGACAGTCTTCTTCCAAAATGATTTTTCATTGATTTACTAAGAAGATACTGTCTGCTTATGTTGAGAGACATAATATGGAAGGTTAACTTGGAATTAAATCATTTAATTGGAGCAACATGTGTTGGTAGGGACCATATAAGAAAGTTAATTTAACCCAAAGCAGGACCAAAGGAGGGCATTTTAAAACCAAATCTCCCTTCTGCTGCATGTCATCACAATAAGTTCAAGATTCTCTAAGGGATATAGGTTCTACAGTCAGAGAAGGGAACTGACAGACTCCCAAGGCCAGAAAGAGAAGCAAGAACATCCTCAACCTGCTACCTCTGGACAGAACAGCAGACTACACAATGCCAGACTCTGGCAGGTATGGTCTTTGAGAGATTCCATTGGGTCCATCAACTTGTCACTTGCACATTCCCAGATGAATGTTCAAGAGAAGTTTCTTTGAAACTTCTGTGGGCTATCTGACAATTACCAAAATGTCTGTCCAGAATCTACCTAAAGGAGCATGAGAGTCCCATCTCTCCACCTTCCCCATATCTGGGTCTCAGAAGCGATGTCTCTCTGCTCAGAAAACAAGCCCTGAAACCAGGGACTGCACTGCCTTACTGCTGCCTTGGTGCCTCAGTGGCAGTCTGTGAGACATTATCAGAAACTGCACTTGGGTTCTCACTGTCATTTCTCTGCTACTAAGTTCAGGACTTCAAAGAGAGCATGGTCTTGAGAGTGTCCCATAGAGTCCATGCTCACCAGGTTTTTCCACAGAACGGTAATCACTAAGATCGAGGGGAATGTACAGCACTGTAGTTCCATGATATAAAGCATATATATGAAAAGTGTAGAAACCCATGAATTGGAAAACTTACCTCAGATCGCACAGAAGGAGGCTCCCTATTCAAATAATCAGTTCCACTCATCATGGACCTGCAGAACACCCCAAGAAGCAGTCCCAATTCCCCAGTAAGCTCATTCAATGAAACCCCACAGCAGGAGGAAATATGCAGACAGGGATCAACATATGCTCACTCTCTAACCAAGTAAAGTATGCAGAATATTCTTGATTCTACAGCTTTGGACCCTCCACACATAGTCCACTGCCCTACCTTTCGTGTTCCTTATGGCTGATGCCCCAGTGTGGCTTCTGGTGGGGAATTCCCACCCTGGTCTGCTATTAGACCGGAAACACACACTACTCCATTAGAAGGTTGTTCAAAAAAAAAGAGCTGTTTTGGGCAGGAGAAAGGTTTATTTTCACTGCCAAGGGTGACAACTCCCTTAGCTAAGCTGCTAGCACCAAGCTGGACAGTTTCAAAGCTCCCAGAGCTGGGCCAGGCAGTCAGGCAGGTGGTGCACGAGAGGTGGCAGAAGCTCAGCACCTCTCTGAGGGAGCATGCGCCCTGAACAGGCCTAGCCCAGCAGGCAGAGGCAGCCAGGCTGGAGCTGGTGCTCAGAGACAAGCTCTGGCTGCTGGCAGTAGGAGACCTAGCTAGGTGGTGATAGCCACCTCCCCCCCTCCCCCGCCCACTCCTATCCCCAACCCCACCCCCACACTGGTGCATGCAAACCTGTCCTGACAGGTAGAATGCTTCCCTCACAGGCCCAAAATAAACAGCCATACTCAGACAGTCATGTTGGAGGTATGGAGAAAAGAGAGGTTTACTTCGCTCATCAGGGCCATTATATGACTTTGGTCAGTGAGAAGGGGTTTTGGAAGTGAAAGTGTTTGATTTGCTGGGTATTTCTCTATCAGAATAAAGAAGGTAATGCCTAATTAACTCAGAGGTAGTGGAGGGTGGGGGGAAAAACTCCGGGAAAACTAGAGGTATAGACAAATGTCATTGGGTGAAAGCCAAGACACTGTCAGACTTCATTAGCATGAGGAAGTTGATGGGCAAGTTTCTTGTTAGGAGAGGGTTGGGCCTCATGACACTGCTTAGAGTATCTGGGATCCTCAGATCAGAGGGAAGAAGGGTGGTTTTTTTGGCTGCAAAAATGAAGTCCATCATTTGGCACCTAGCTCAGGGACTTTCCAGAAACTCGAGACTTCTACCTTATCAGCAGAAATTCCCCACATCTCCCTCTGTTTTGTTTTTTAATGGAGAGGTGTCACCATAATTCTCAGTCCCTATGTTGGAGAAAGCTTGATATTGAAGCAGAACCCATTTTAAAAATTTTAAAATTTGGACAAAGCAGGGCATAAGCTTCAAAATAAAACACAGCATAATCAAAGGGCTAATAAGGGGAATGGAACAGGATAGCAAAGGGTTTGAGTGTGGTGGGGTGGGGGTGTTGCAGACATAAGAGTGCCTGGAGATCTTGCCAGAGATCCTAGGGAGGTGATCTGACATTGAAGGGACTCAAAACTGTCCACAGTGGAAGCCATTGCCTGGTCAAGTCTATCTTGGAAGTCACTGGCCAGATGGTATGTCTGGAGGAAGGTTGCTCCAGAGACTTCCATGCCACCCAACAACACTGCAAGACATCGGGTCTGATGAGCAGAGGGATGAAGATCTCTCTCCTTTTTTTTGGTTTTCCTCCCAGCTGCAAGGGGAGTTCCTTAGGCTGTAGAGATAAACCTGTGAAATAATCACAAGGGGGCAGAGACCTAGCAGAGAAGTGTGTCTATGCAGGATGTTATTTTCTTTACATCATAGGAGGTAATGCATAAGTTAAGCCAGTAACAGTCTGAGCTGCAGTGCATCATACAGGCCTGGAAGAGGGGTGTAGGGCAGATATCTTTTCAAAATGGGGAATGTCCTGAAGATCCAGATGAGTGTGGTTTATCCCACCTGTTTAAACTAGATGAAAGAAATTCCATGTTAATTGTGTGGCCTGTGTAAGAAGATTCTCTGTATGTCCTTTTAAAATTGAATGTACAAAGCATAGGAGCATTAGAACCAAGTCCTTGAGATTAATTCTGCTTTCATGAAGGAAATACATTAATTTAGAGATTAAGTACCAGGATGTGTCTTTCAAAAGATACACCCAGCTTGTCTTTGAAAAATAAACTGGCTTAGTTAGATGCCTTAATCTTAATACAAGATTAAATAGTAAAAACAAAATAAAATGTGACATCTTTTAATCAATTGTTGTTATACTGAAAAGGCACATTAGATATATTGGTAAAATATAAAGGAAATGTTAAAATGTTAGTTTTATATTAACTAAAATATTGATCAGATTAACATGCCAGAGCATTATCTAATCTTAAGGTCAATTTTAAATCTGTAGTTGTAGCCCACCTGACCTGTAATAGGTGAGTCCAATATAATCCTGTGACGCTTTAAGGAATTTTTAAAGGCATTAGAAATGCAGCTTTGTGCCACAGCAGAGGCTTGCAAAACAATTTTGGTTTAATTTCTCTTGTTTAGAGAAAAACAAGCATTTGAACAAAATTTATCTTGGTTATTCATGTATTAGAGAAGGGAATTCATTTTAGTTAGTATTGTTACTAGAGAAGAACAAACATTTCATGAAAATTCTTAGTTAATCTTTAGAAGGCTGCAGAGTTCCAGATCACACTATCTCAAATTTAAAAGCGAAACTCCACTCATCATGCCCGTAGCTCTGTGTTGGATAGTACTAGCTGTCTGCTCTGTATGTGTCTGGCTGGGCCAGCAGTATTGCAGGTCCTTTACACCCAGATGTCATGCGAGCCTAGTCTTGGGGAGAGGCACACTCTCCTTCTGCCTCCTGCTCATTTTAGCTGTCATCTTTAGTGTCCCTGCTATGCGCCAGGTTGTAACCTGTAGGAAGGGCTCCTGACAGGGCTGGAACCTTGAGTTTGCTTTTGCTGGCCAAGTTCTCCCCCATCTCCCAGCATATACCCTGGCTCCTGGGGGAGGGGAATGGCAAGCTGCTAGAGACCTGAAGTGGGGGAGTGTTCACATGAAGCAGTGGGGGGATTCCCTGAGGCACAGGGCTGGGCCCTCCAGTCTCAAGCCTAAGACCTTCAGGTAAGTATTTAGCTGTGAAAAGAACATTTTGTTTAGGCGATCTGATTTTGCAAGGATCCAGCCCTGGTAGGCCTGGCATTGGTGATAGGGAATGCCCAGGGCTCTTGGCTCCAGGCTGGGCCACAAGCAGGAGGAGAGCAGCAGGGACCCTCTCCGCCCTTGGCTTGGGGAGAGGCCCAGTTGAATTTCAATCTTTGGGGGCCAGGCTGAGCTTCTCTCTGGTGTTCTGCTGAGGACAGGACTGTAGTAGAGAGAAAAGCTCAGAGCTGATGGTTATGGCTTTTCTCTGGTCCCCCTGGTCACCTCCAGTCTGGCCTTAAGAGAAAAGGCTCATGCAGCTCTGGATCCACCTGTTCTTTTCAAGGCAGTGTCTGCCTGTCACTGCAGGTACATGTGGGCACCTGGACAGGCAGACTCGGGCCTGCTGCTGCTGGGGATCCCAGGTGCCCTGTCATTCTCTTGGAGTCCTCTGGACCAATCCCGGTGCACCAGGCTAGAGAGAATGTGATAGGTTATGGGACTGGATGGGGGCAGGTGAAGCACGAGGTGCTGAGGGCTCATGTGGATCTCTAGTATATTTCTTCATAAAGGGATTTAACTGAGCCTGTATTCTAGTCTATACTGCCTGTCTGAGTTCCTTTAAATCTGCAGCTTTGTATGGGTACCAGTTAAAAGGTCTATTTAGCATGGAGTTAACCTTAACTGGTTATGCTTGGAATCCCTGAAATTCGGGCTCTGAATCAGAGTCTTGGGTACTGAGGGGAGCAAAGCTCCCTGGGGTTTTAATTTGAGCATTTTTGCTCCCAATACAGAAACACGGAGATTGCAAAGTTGTTGCATGGTAGAAGATATTCAGCTTCTCTTTTATATTTTTCCTGTGGGTTGTTCAAGGATCTGGTTTTGTGGGCTGTGAGAAGGAAAAGAAGGGACCACTCCCTCTGCTTTGGCAGTGGAAGGGGTGAGAGAGGATGACTGGTTATCTATTTTTATTATGGAGTCCTGCAGGGAGCTAGGTTGTTGGGCGGAAGGAAAAGAGACTGGTAGGGCCGATGGCTTGCATAGCATTCCCTCTGAGTCATAATGGAGTATAGATGGGTATATAGTTTTAATTTCCTCTATTAATTGGATAAAGGCTGTGAGGGCCGTCTTTAAGGCCCTTCTTATCAGACTCATCTGGCTGAGGGGAAGTAGATTTTTCAGTGGGGCCTGTTTCAATCTGTCCTACACATTGGTGGATTGTTGCTATAATGGGTATACGATGAGGAGAAGATGATTTTCCTTCCTGGCTGTTCTTATTTTGTGTGAGGGAAGTGATTTGAATCCATGTTTCAGGGTTGTAAATAGTACTCCTGACCACATGGGGTGCAACCTGAAGAACCACTTCCCAAAAGGAGGAGATTTGCTTTTTTACCAAATTTTATGCCATGTAATTTTAAGAGAGTACATATTCCCTTAACTTGAGGGTCTTTTCTACATGGTGAATTGTTTCCCATAATACACAAGGATAGGAAGTGTTGCTGGCAATGGCCAACATTCCTGAGACAACCCCAAGTCTTGCCGGATTGGCGTGCCCCAACAATAATAAGACTTCCCATAGTTTATGAAACTGGCAGGGCATTCTAATGACATTCTAATAATGCTTACATGGCTGCTGCATCACCAGTTTTGGTTTTGGTTTTTGTTTTTTTAATATGAGAGGCTAAAGGTCTTAGGTTATGCACAATTGGGCTGTGGAGGTCCAGAAAGAGAGTAAGAGATCCTTCAGCTAATATTGGAGAGTATCCCCAACCAAAAGGCTTCAATTGTTCCACAAACTGTTTCCAGACCCTCGTGAAAGTGCTGACCAAAAACAAAGTAGGAAACATAGAAACAGATATTGCCTCTTTTAGTGTATTGAGGCTTGGGTCTTCAGGCTAGGGAACATTCACCATTTTTCTGCTTAAAGAGAAGATTTTGTTGCTCCATTCAGCTAGGCCTTTTCTGCTCATACTGGGGATTCTGTTGCTCCAAACTTCAGGGCGCCATTCTGTGACTTCTGGCAAGGAATTCCCAGCCTGGTCCAGTATAAAGCTGGAAATACATGCTCCTCTGCCAGAACACAGAAAGGCCTGGACTCGGTCAGGCAAAAAAAGGGTGGCCAGGGCTAAGCTAGCAAGGCAGGAGAAAAATTTATTTTCACTGACAAGAGTTACAGCTCCCTTAACTGAACTGCCAGTGCAGGGCAGGGCAATTTCAAGGAGCATGGGGCTCCTGGAGCTGGCCCAGGAGGCTGGGTGGGTAGTGTGGGAGAGGCAGCAGAAGCTCACTGCCTCTCAACAGGAACATGTCCCCCAAATAGGCCAATCTTGCCTGGAATCCATGGCCAGGCAGGAGCTGGGGCTGGCCAGACAGGCAGTCAGTGGAAGACTCCTCATGGGAGGAAGAGCACTTACCCCAACCCAAGCCCAAAATAAACAGCCATATTCAGACAGTCATGTTGGAGGAATGGAGAAAATGAGGTTTATTTTGTGAATCAGGGGCATTATATAAATTTGGGCAGTGGGGAGGGTGTTTGGAGGGGAATGTGTTTGATTTGCTGGATATTGGCCTATTGGAAGAAGAAAGATAAGGTAATGACTAACTAACCCAGGGGCAGTGGGGTGTGGGGAAAACTCCAGGGAAGCTAGAGGTATAGACAAATGTCATTGACTGAAAGCTAAGGCACTGACAGACCTCATTAGCATGGAGAAATTGATGGGCAGATTTCTTGTTGGGGAGGTTTGTACCTCATGGCACTCATTACTTAGAAGATCTGGGATCCTCATATCAGAGGGGAGAGGTAGTCTTCTTTTTTTGCTGGAAAAAAAGAGTCTGTCCTTTGACACCCAGCTCAGAGGACTTTCTGGAGACACTCAACTTCTTCCTTATTGGCAGAATTCCCAACACCCCAATCCACTTTTCTCTGTTCCTTTCCCTAACACCCAGAGGGTTTTTTCCAGGGCTTCACTTTCCACCCATTCTTCTTGTGCATATCACAAATTTTCTAATGGCTATTTAAGAAATGATAGCTGAAAACCTTTCACACTTGATAAAATAGATGCATGCATTAACTAGAAGATCTGAGAAGCCCACAGACCCATTTCAAGACATGCAATTTTGGGCCTGATGTAACCACAGCTTCCTGGAAAGCTAAGACAGGAGGAATACAAATGCAGACTAAAGAGTAAGTTCAAGGCCAACCTGAGAAACTAGTGATATACAGTCTCAAAAAAAGTCAGAACGGGGCTGTGGAGATAGATCAGTAGCCTAGCAAATGACTCTAATTTAAATTTCCAGAGCTATAAAAACAGAAAGGATGGATAGGGTAGGAGTATTAGGCAAGCTTTGAAAATTGAGGTCAAAACAATCTTGAAAAAAATTAAGAGAGAAATGGCACAATACCAGGGAAGGAGAAACAATTTGAATGGAAGCAGACTTCTCATTAAAAATCATGAAGGACAGAAGAAGAGAAATGATTTTTTAAAGTGTTGAAATCAAAGAATTGTCAACTCAGTATTTTATAGCCCCAAAATATATTTCGTTTTTTTCCTTTGCCAACATATTCTTTTTTTTAAATTTTTTTTCTTTATTTTTTATTTCTTCAAGTTACATCTCAATGGCAATCCACTCCCTACTCCCCCCTCCAGTCCCACCCTCCCACCCTAACTCCCCCATTCTCTTCCCTTTTTTTTTTTTAAAGTTTAAGGTATATCTTATTTCCCCCAACAGCTCCCCCTTTCAGTCCAACAAATGGCTCTTTCTCTTATAATAATAGATACAATACAAAACAACAGAGGTAATTAGGCCACAGTTATGAGGGTTATATGGCTTAGCGTACATTCCCAATGTCCAGTCCATATGTATTTGGCACCTAACTTTAACTTTCTACTATCTAACCATCTCCATGAGTTTAAAGTTCTATATCTAACTCTACATTCACACTAACTTGCAACACAATTTTAAAAGCATCTTCCTAGATCTATAACACTCTCTTGACTCCTAAACAACTCAAAATTTAATTATGAGACTCTAGCTATCTATTCTTCAACTACCTCAGAGACCTGAGAGGGATAAATATATCTGATTTTATAGGAAGTACAGGGCCTGCAGCTTCCAAAACCAAGAAATGACATACCAGTGGCTGCACAGACAGTTCCCATTTTCTCTCCATACATTACAGCATCGATCTTCAGTCATTTGGCCCCGTTTCTCTGACAGACATTGATTGTAGAGCAGGGGTTATGAAGGACTTACCTATCCAGTCTTGGCAGAGCCAGGCTCTTGACTTACCTGCTTCCAAATTTTGTCCTTTTTGGACAGCATTCTGTCTACAGTTGGAGCAAGGGGCTTTTCCTACTAAGAGATAGGCTTGCAACTAATTCAATCATCTCCTACTGGAGATTCTTCGATGCTCATCTTCTACTTGGAGTAGAATAGGGGGTGCTGTCAGGAGTTGATATGTCTCAATATAAAAAAAAAAACTAAAGTTAAGAAAATATCTTTGAGTGCCATATTCTGCAGATCTCTTGAGGTTTTTGAAGAGGCCTTATCTATCTCTTATATTAGCAAAAGCAGATGTTGCTTGATTCTTAGCAGCTTTATTTCTGATTAGCCTAGAAAATAACTATATTAGACTGTCATAGTACCTAACACAATGACCGACTTGCATGACTACTAGCTTGCATTTCTTAATTATCCTAAACAGTTGATGACAATTAGTAGCAAAAGGCTGAAACTTCACATTTCATTTTTTTTCTTTGTCCCCTAACCCTTCCACCCCATTTCTCTGGGGTGGGGTGTCCCTACATAACAGTCCCTCATTTCAGTTCAGAGGTCGCATGAGGGCCAAGAGCCTCCTCATTCATAGGGGTCTACAAGGCAGTACTACCAGTGAAAAGTGTCTCATTGCCCGGGAGAGAGAACTAAAAAACAAACAAACAAATAAGCAGACAAACAGATAAAAAAGAATAAAAAATAGAAAAAAAAAGTCTATGTCCATGTTCCCTTTGGTGTGTTAGTTGTAGTATCGATATCCTCTACTATATACCTAAAATCGTACTATAAGTGAATAGATGCCATATGCATCCTTCTGAGTCTGGGTTAGCTGACTCAGGATGAGCTTTTCTAGTTCCATCCATTTGGCTGCAAATTGAATAATTTCACTGTTCCTGATAGCTGAATAATATTCCATTGTGTAGATGTACCACAGTTTTTTAAACCCATTCTTCAGTTGAAGGACATCTGGGTTGTTTCCAGTTCCTAGCTATTACAAATAAGGCTGCTATGAACATAGATGAGGAAACTTCCTTATGATTCTGTGAGGAGACATTTGGGTGTATACCCAGAAGTGGTATGGCTGGGTCCTGAGGCAAAGCTATTCCAAGTTTTCTAAGATATTGCCAGAATGACCTCCATAGTGGTTGCAGAAGCCTGCACTCCCACTAGCAATGGAGTAGGGTACCCCTTTCTCCACACCCTCGCCAGCATGTGCTGTCATTTGAGCTTTTGATCTTAGCCATTCTGACAGGTGTGAGATGGAATCTCAGAGTCATCTTGAGTTGCATTTCTCTGATGATTAAGGATGTTGAGCATTTCTTCAAGTGTCTCTCAGCCATTAGGGATTCCTCCTTTGTGAATTCTCTATTTAGCTCTGTCCCCCATTTTTTGATTGGATTATTTGGTTTCTTGGCATTTAATTTCTTGAGTTTTTTGTAGATTTTAGACATTAGCCCTCTGTCAGATGTGGGGTTGGTGAAGATTTTCTCCCAGTCTGTAGGCTGCCATTTTATTCGAATGACAGTGTCTTTTGGCTTACAGAAGCTTTTCAGTTTCATGAGGTCCCATTTATTGATTGTTGATCTCAGGTCCTGAGCTGTTGGTATTCTGTTCAGGAAGTTGTCCCCTGTGCCAATGAGTTTTTCGAGGGTTTTTCCCACTTTTTCTTCTAGTAGATTTAGTGTGACCTGCCTTATGCTAAGGTCTTAGATCCACTTGGACTTAAGTTTTGTACAAGGTGATAAGAATGGGTCTAATTTAATTCTTTTACAAGTGGACATCCAGTTGGACCAGCACCATTTGTTGAAGATGCTGTCCTTCTTCCATTGTGCCATTTTGGCTTCTTTGTCAAAAATTAGGTGGCCATAAGTGTGTGGGTCTATTTCTGGATCTTCAATTCGATTCCAGTCTGTTTCTATACCAATACCATGCTGTTTTTACAACTGTTGCTCTGTAGTACAGCTTGAAATCTGGGATGGTGATACCTCCAGATGTTTTTTGATTGTATAGGATTGATTTAGCTATTCTGGGCTTTTTGTTGTTCCATATGAAATTGAGAATAGCTCTTTCCAAGTCTATAAAAAATTGTGGTGGTATTTTGATAGGAATTGCATTGAATATATACATATTGCTTTTGGTAGGATAGCCATTTTTATTATGTTGATCCTACCTATCCATGAGCATGGGAGATCTTTCCACCTTCTAAAGGCCTCTTCCAATTCTTTCTTCAAGGACTTGAAGTTCTTGTTGTACACGTCCTTTACTTGCTTGGTTAGAGTTACCCCCAGGTATTTTATGTTGTTTGTGGCTATGGTGAAAGGGGTTGTTTCCCTTATTTCTTTCTCAGTACATTTGTTTGTTGTATATAGAAGGGCTTCTGATTTTTTTGGTTTAATTTTGTATCCAGCCACTTTGCTGAAGGTGTTTATCAGCTGTAAGAGTTCTCTGGTGGAATTATGGGGTCGCTTATGTATACTATCATATCATCTGCAAATAGGGATAATTTGACTTCTTCGTTTCCGATGTTTATCCCCTTGATCTCCTTTAGTTGTCTTATTGCTCTAGCAAGAACTTCAAGTACTATATTGAAGACATATGGTGAAAGTGGACATCCTTGTCTTGTCCCTGAGTTTAGAGGAAATGCTTCAAGTATCTCTCCATTTAATTTGATGTTGGCCACTGGCCTGCTGTATATTGCCTTTGTTATTTCTAGGTACAGTCCTTGTATGCCCGTTCTCTCCAGAAGTTTTAGCATGAAGGAGTGTTGGATTTTGTCAAATGTTTTTTCTGCATCTAGCAAGATTATCATGTGGTTTTTTTCTTTCATCTTGTTTATATGGCGAATGACGTTGATAGACTTTCATATGTTGAACCACCCTGCATTCCTGGGATGAAGCCTACTTGATCATGATGTATGATATTTTTTATGTGTTCTTGAATTCGGTTTGCTAGTATTTTATTAAGTATTTTTGCATCTATGTTCATGAGGGAGATTGGTCTGAAGTTCTCATTCTTTGTTGGGTCTTTGTGTGGTTTAGGAATCAGGGTGATTGTGGCCTCATAGAATGAGTTTGGCAATGTTCTTTCTGACTCTATTTAGTGAAAGAGTTTGAAGAGTATTGGTGTTAGCTCCTCTTTGAAGGTCCGGTAGAATTCCGTGCTAAAGCCATCTGACCCTGGGCTTTTTTTGTTTGGGAGATTTTTAATGACTGTTTCTATTTCCTTAGGGGTTATAGGGCTGTTTAATCTGTTTATCTGATCTTGATTTAGCTTCGGTAGGTGGAATCTATCAAGAAAATTGTCCATTTCACTTAAGTTTTCAAATTTGGTGGAGTATAGATTTTTAAAGTAGGATCCAAATATTCTCTGGATTTCCTCAGTGTCTGTTGTTATTTCTCCCTTTTCATTTCTGATCATGTTGACTTGGGTTTTTTCCTTCTGCCTTTTAAATTAATTTGGCTAAGGGTCTGTCTATTTTGTTGATTTTCTCAAAGAACCAACTCTTGGTTTCATTGATTCTTTGTATAGTTCTTTTTGTTTCTAAGTTGTTGATTTCAGCCCTAAATTTGATGATCTCCTGCCTTCTGCTCCTCTTGGGAGTGTTTGCTTCTTTTTTTCCATTTCACCCAGTTTAGCTGTTAATTCGCTAATATGAGCTGTCACAATTTTCTTTTTGAAGGCACTTAGTGCTATGAACTTTGTTCGTAGCACAGCTTTCATTATGTCCCATAGGTTTGGGTATGTTGTGTCTTCATTTTCATTGGATTTTAAGAAGTCTTTGATTTCCTTCTTTATTTCTTCCCTTACCCAGTGGTCCTCTAGTAAAGAGTTGATCAATTTCCGTGTGTGTATAGACCTTCTGTTGATTCTTTTGCTATTGAAGTCCAGCTTTATTCCATGGTGGTCTGATAAGATACAAGGGGTTATTTCAATTTTCTTGTATCTGTTGAGGCTATCTTTGTGTCCAACTATATGGTCAATTTTGGAGAAGGTTCCGTGAGGTGCTGAGAAGAAGGTGTATTCTTTTGTGTTTGGGTGAAACATTCTGTAGATATCTGTTAGGTACATTTGGTTCATGATCTCTGTTAGACTCATTATTTCTCTGTTTGGCTTCTGCTTGATGATTTGTCCATAGTTGTGAGTGGGGTGTTGAAGTCTCCCACTACTAAAGTGTTTGGATCGATGTGCGATTTAAGTTTTAGAAGTATTTCTTTTATAAATGTACGTGCCTTTGTATTTGGGCCATAGATGTTCAATATTGAGATGTCCTCTTGATGAATATTTCCCTTAATGAGTATTTAATGCCCTTCTCTGTCATTTTTTATTAACTTCAATTGGAAGTCTGTTTTGTTTGATATTAGGGTGGCTACCCCAGCTTGTTTCCTGGGTCCATTTGCTTGGAAAAGCTTTTCCCAGCCCTTTGCTCTGAGATAGTGTCTATCTTCAATAGTGAAATGTGTTTCTTGTATGCAGCAAAAAGATGGGTCTTGTTAACGGATCCAGTCTGTAATCTGTGTCTTTTTATTGGCGAATTGAGTCCATTGATGTTGATGGATATTAGTGATCAGTTATTTCCCATTATTTTGGTATAGCTGCTCGTCTTGTGTTTCTTTTTGTTTAGTTGCTGTGGAGGTTTCTATTTCCTCTGTTTTCTTGGGTGTAGTTATCTTCTCTGTGTTGGAATTTTCCTTCTAGGATCTTCTGTAGGGCTGGGTTTGTGGGTAGATATTGTTTAAATTTGATTTTGTCATGGAATATCTTGTTTACTCCATCTATGTTGATAGAGAGTTTTGCTGGGTATAGTAGTCTGGCTGGGCACCTATGTTCTCTCAGGGCTTGTAAGACATCTGTCCAGGCCCTTCTAGCTTTTAAAGTTTCTGAGGAGAAGTCAGGTGTAATTTTAATGGGTTTGCCATTGTATGTGACTTGGCCTTTTTCTCTTACAGCTTTTAATATCCTTTCTTTGTTCTCTACATTTGGAGTTTCAATTATTATGTGGCGAGAGGAGTTTCTTTTCTGATCTAATCTGTTTGGTGTTCTTTAAGCCTCTTGGATTTTTATTGGCATCTGTTTCTTTAGGTTTGGGAAGTTTTCTTCTATGATTTTGTTGAAGATATTTCCTGGACCTTAGAGTCGAGTGTCTTCTCTTTCTTCTATGCCAGTAATTCTTAGGTTCTGTCTTTTGATTGAGTCCTTGATTTCTTGGATATTGTGGGTGAGAGACTTTTTAGCTTTCTCATTTTCTTTGGATTTCTTCTATCGAAACTTCCATGCCTGAAATCCTGTCTTCCATCTCTTGAATCCTATTTATGGTACTCAGATCCATAGTTCCTGTTCTCTTCCCTTGATTCTCCATTTCCATTTTTAACTCTGACTGTGTTTTCTTTATTGTTTCCATTTCCATATTCATGTCTTGAGTGAGTTTATTTGTTTTGTACATTTCCTGTTCCAGTTTGCTTGTCTTTGCCTGGAAATCTTCCATTGCCCTCTCTTTTTCTTGTTCAAGGTGAGCCACCTTGTTCTGAAGTTCTCTAATGGTGTTTTCCATCGCTTTTGTATGTGCAATTGTGGCTTCTTTGAATTCCTTCATAGATTTAAGTTCTTCTTGAAGGGACTCTATCACTTTCCATTATGTAGAATTATCATCGTTTTCATGTGTTTCAGCTGTGATGAGGTGGTCCGGGCTGGATGAAATAGCATTGCTTTCTTTTGTTGGAGTCATTCTGCTCTGTTTTTTTTTTGTTGTTGTTGTTTGTTTGTTTGTTTGTTTGTTGTCTGGGGCCTCTGGCCATTTGGAAATTTTTAGCTGTCTTCTGGACTTGGGTCAAAAGTGTGCGCTTTGGTGTAGGAGTCAAATTGCCTTACTCCATCCCTGTAAGGTGAGTCATTCAGCCCCGCCTCCTAGATGGAGACCTAACTAATCCAGGGGGTGGAGCTGTATACACATAAGCTCTGGTTCCCAGCTGAAAGGGCCAGTACTAGTAAAAAAGTCCGAAAGACAACAATTGCAAATACCTCACAGTTTGCCCAGGGTTGGCTCCTGTGGTGGGTAAATCTGCCTTCACCCCCAATAGCCTTGCCGCTCCCACGGCCCAGGTCTGGAAACTGGCAAGTGACCTTACTGTCAACTAAGCTCCCATATATCGCAGTGAGTCGCAATCTGCAGCCTGAGGGCACACTGCAGCCAAGCTGTGCACACTTCCATGGGTTGCAACCTTTCGCCAGATAGCTGGATCGTGTGTGCGAGACCTGGGGGTGCCCAGCAGGCTGGAGAGTATCTCTGTGTGGGGTCTGAATCTGCCTGCTGGGTATTAGATTGGAATTTACCTAGCGTGTCTCTCCTGGTGGGGGAAGGGGATTCCGATTCCTGGATTCAGTGGCTTCCATGCGTGTCTGAGAGTGGAAGGGAGCGTCCTGCCCAGGGATCTCCAGTGGTCCCTGGGCAGTTGGGTGAGACCCAGGGGGATCGAGCCCCCCAGACCCATTTGTACAGCGTCCTGTAACACCCGCTGCCCTGTGACTGTTTCCCCCGAGATCAAAATACGTCCGCGCGGGCCCCCCACCATCTTGGATCCCCCAAAACATCTTTCAAGATGAAGAAGAAACAAAGATGCCCCAGATAAGGAGAATATGTCATTACAAAGGAATGGCCGAGGGAAGTTCTCTAAAAAAAAAAAAAAAAAAAAAAAAAGATGAAAATTGCAATCTTAGAGTATAAGGAAGGAAGAGAAGATATGATTTTTTAATATGTATGTGGATACAATAGTTTTTTCTATACTCTGCATGTTATAAATTGTCTGATAGCTGAAGTATAAATCATAGCATTACCTAAAGATTTAATAATATGTAGAAAACAATGTTTTAAAATGAAATTGTTTTATAATTGGGGAAAATTGAGAATGTGAAGGAGTCTGGCAAGTGGTAACAGTAGACGATGACATTTGTAAATGCCATGGAATAGTAGAGCAAATACTTTAGAGAATAAAAAACAGCCAGGTGTGGTGGCACACATCTTTAATTCCAATACTTTGGAGGCAGGGGCAGGTGGATCTCTGAGAGTTCAAGGCCAACCTGGTCTACAGAGTGAGTTCCAGAAGAGCCAAGGTTACACAGAGAAACCCTGTCTCAACAAAACAAAAACAAAAACAAAAAAAAAGAAAGAAAGAAAAGAAAAAGTAAAGCCAAACAGAGTTGCATTGAGTGTCACTCTAAATAACTTTTAAAATGTAATTTTAGAAATGTTTGTGTAATTGTCAAGGAAACAGAAATAAAAATAGAAACAAGCAATAGAACACAAAGCAAGAACTAAGATACCAGTTTTAAACTCAACTGTGAATAATCCCATTAAGTATAGATATTTTAAAATACAAATTAAAAGAGAGTAGAAGTGTAGAATGATAACTTTTATTCAAGGCATGCTGGCTAAAAAGAGACCCATATCAGATATAGATGGAGGCTAAACACTAAAAGATAGAAATTGACATTAGTAATAGACAATAGTAATCAAAGAATGCAGAAGTCACTGTACTAATATGAGATAAAGTTTAAATAAGAGCAAAGGACATAGAGTAAGTTTATGCATTTTCTGTACATAGATAAGGATAGGTATTTCAAAAGCAGTTTGATACTATGTCCCTTTAGGAAATGATAGTAGTAGCTCTGTCCAGATACAGGTATTTTACCAGGTATATGGTACTAGACAAGAGATTTCTCCTTAAAGAGTGAGTCTTAAGTTCAAGTGGAAAGCTATACCAGCAAGAATACATTGCCAAGCCAGTCATCATTGTAGGTCACAGTGTTTGCAGTTAAATAAGATTATTTGTGAATGTTCTGCACAGGCAGCCCCAAAGAACTTCCTGGAACTATGAAAACAAGCTAGCAGAAAAGAAGCTTCCAAGTCAATACCAGCTTAATATTCAGTAATCAAAGTGTTTGGTGTCTTCAGTATAGGATCTTTTCTTCAAGAAGTTAGGGGGGAAGGAAGATGGCAGCGACCTACACTGACGCATTTTGAACGCAGGGAAAAAAGAGCCATAAAAAACACAGTTATTGGGCACTGTGCAAAAACCGGAGGGGCTAGACCCTCCCGGGAACACTCACAGCTCCCAAGGGACTGTTAAAAGTCCCAGGGTAAGGCTCTCTCCCCATCTCTAGCAGACACAGAAGCCACTAAAGCCGGGATTCAGGAACTCCCATTTGGAGAGGCGCCTGGTAAGATCAATCCCAACACACAGCAGGCAGGATCAGAGGCCACTTGGCGATAGTTCACTAGCCTATTGGACTCCCCACACCTCAGGTAGAACTTATACCCACTTAAAAAATTTTGCGAGATATTGGAAGTCTTAGCAAGGAACAAACAGGGGGCTCAGCGGGTGGTCCACAGCCGCTCATGAAGCGGAGGGCGGGAGGTTCAGACAGAGCGTGGAAACCGGGAACACAAAGGCGGGCTGGCAGGGCCAAATCCCCGCGAACCCACGGCAGGACAACTGGGGAGAGAGTCAGGCGTGGGCTGGGCCAGGGATCTGCGCACCCACGGCTGAGCTGCTGGGGCAAGAAGTCCAATCAGGCGGCCGGGGGATCCGGGGCACTGTGCACCCACGGCTGAGCAGCCAGGGAGGGAGAGCCACAGATACACAGACAGGGAGGGAATCAGGCTCAGAGGCCAGGCCTGTGACGAGAAGCCTAGTGAGAAACCAGAAATCGGGACCATAGCTGTTTTCTGGAAAATCCAGACATATAAGGTGTGGAGCCAGACCCTGTCAGCCTCCGTGATGACAAACAAAGCCAACAGAATCTGTGCCTGGGCAAACAGGTCCATACCATCAGAACCATTACTGGCTGATAACTCAGAGTGCAACATAGAGAAGTCTGAATTGGGAGCAGTGAAAAAATTCCGGTCCATTACTCATAACCTGGGAATAGGCTGCACCAGCTAACAGTGCCTCAGATGATTAAAACCACAGTGACCCTGAAATCCCCCTGTAAGCAACGACAGATAGCCAAGTAACTCGTCCCCTGCACCACAGCATCCACTGTGGATCCAAGCACAGAAAACGACAAGAACAGACAGCTAAACGCACCCAATGGCCAAAGGTCAAAAAAAAAAAATAGAAATCAAGGAAATATGACTCCAACAAAGCAGAATTATCCTAGCTAATCCAATTCGGATGACCTCACACCAACAGAAACACATGAAACCTTGACAATTCTGCATTATGGAAAGTGATAGAGTCCCTGCAAGAAGAACTTAAATCTATGAAGGAATTCAAAGAAGCCAGAATTCTACAAATCAAAACAAGGAACAACACCATTAAAGAGCTCCAGGCCAAGGTGACAGAGCTTGAACAGGAAAAGGACAAGGCTATGAAGGATTTTCATACAAAAACAAGCAAGCTGGAGAAGGAAATGTACAAAACGAACAAAACCATACAAGACATGAAAATAGAAATAGAAACAATAAAGAAAACACAGTCAG
>CAJQZJ010032307.1:4383839-4430393 GCA_907164525.1 Lophiomys imhausi
CTGACTGTGTTTTCTTTATTGTTTCTATTTCTATTTTCATGTCTTGTGTGGTTTTGTTCATTTTGTACATTTCCTTCTCCAGCTTGCTTGTTTTTGTATGAAAATCTTTCATGGCTTTTTCCTTTTCCTGTTCAAGCTCTGTCACCTTGGCTTGGAGCTCTTTAATGGTGTTGTTCCTTGTTTTGATTTGTAGAATTGTGGCTTCTTTGAATTCCTTCATAGATTTAAGTTCTTCTTGCAGGGACTCTATCACTTTCCATAATGCAGAATTGTCAATGTTTTCATGTGTTTCTGTTGGTGTGTGGTCATCCGAATTGGATGAGCTAGGATAATTCTGCTTTGTTGGAGTCATAATTCCTTGATTTTTATTTTTTTTTGACCTTTCGCCCTTGGATGCATTTAGCTGTCTGTTTTCTGTGCTTGGAACCACAGTGGATGATTTGGTGCAGATGACGAGTTACTTGGCTATCTGTCGTTGCTTACAGGGGGATTTCAAGGTCACTGTGGTTTTAATCCCCAGAGGCACTGTGATCTGGTGCAGCCTATTCCCAGGTTGTGAGTATTGGACCAGGATTGTTTCACTGCTCCCAATTCAGACTTCCCTATGTTGCACTCTGAGTTATCAGCCAGTAATGGTTCTGACGGTATGGGCCTGTTTGCCCAGGCACAGATTCTGTGGGCTTTGTTTGTCATCACGGAGACTGACAGGGTCTGGCTCCACACCTAATATATCTGGATTTTCCAGAATACAGCTATGGTCCCGATTTCTGGTTTCTCTCTAGGCTTCTCGCCACAGGGCTGGACTCTGTGCCTGATTCCCTTCCTGTCTGCACCGCCACAGGTCCCGTGGGTACCCCAAGCCCTGGATCCTCTGGCTGCCTGAGTGGACCTCTCGTCCCAGCAGCTCAGCCGTGGGTGCTCGGATCCCTGGCCCCGCCCACGCCTGTCTCTCTCCCCAGATGACCTGCCGTGGACTCGTAGACTCGAGGGGATTTGGCCCTGCCAGCCATGCTCCCTTCCCAGCTGCGCTACCGTGAGTGTGCAGGATTTGGCCCCTCCCGCCTGCTTTTGTGTTCCCAGCTTCCCGCGCTCTCTCGGAACCTCCCACCCTCCGCTTCACGAGCGGCTGCGGACCACCTGCTGAGCCCCCTGTTTGTTCCTTGCTAAGCCTTCCACTATCTCGCAAATTTTTTTAAGTGGGTATAAGTTCAACCTGATGTGTGGGGAGCCCAATAGGACAGCGATCTATGGCCAAGTGGACTCTGATTCTGCCTGCTGTAAGTTGGGATCGATCTTACCAGGCGCCTCTCCAAATGGGAGTTCCCGAATCCCGGGTTTATTGGCCTCCGTGTCTGTGAGAGATGGGTGAGAGCCTTGCCCTGTGACTTTTAACAGTCCCTTGGGAGCTGTGAGTGTTCCTGGGGGGGGGGGTCTAGCCCCTCTGGTTTTTTCACAGTGCCCAATAACTCTGTGTTTTTTATGGCTCTTTTTTCCCCACGTTCAAAATGCGTCAGTGTAGGTCGCCGCCATCTTGGCCCGCCGAGTCTTTGCACTTTTGACCAGTGTTAATACTGTTAAAAAGTGTGGACTTTTAAAGTTTAACTAAATATATTTTGATAAATATATAACAAATAAAATGAAATAGTCATGAGTTGTGGAACCAGGAAGTGGAAGGTGGTACTTTAAATGAAAACCATCTCCCATTTGTTCATGTATTGAATACTTCATTTCCTAGTTGGAGCGACTATTTTGAGAGGCTATGAAACTTTTACACCATGGAGCCTTGCTGGAGGAAATATGTCACTGGGGCAGAGTTTATAAGCTCAATCCACTTCAAGTTATCTCTCTGGGTTTTTATTGTGGTAAAATATGATCATCCAGCTTCCTGATCCACCTTCCTGATGTCATGTTTTCCTCACCATTATAGATTCCTCTACTCTAGAATCTCAAGCCAAAATAAACTCTTCTTTCTGTTAGTTGCTTTGGTCATGATGGTCTATCACAGTAATAGCAAAGTAGCTAATACAGGATGTCTGTATCCCCCACCAGAGAAGCTTCTTTATGCAGCAGATGGCAGTTAAAATAGAGACAAACCGGTCAAAGTCCAAATAGGAAGTGACTATGGAGTGCTAAACCCTAAATGTGACATCTCTCTCTCTCTCTCTCTCTCTCTCTCTCTCTCTCACACACACACACACACACACACACACACACACACACACACAGTCAAAGAGGGAAGAGAAGAGAACAACAGTACCATCATCTGTTAAACAATTTAATCTTAGGCAGTCAAGTATGATTCTCCCCACAAAGCAAAAGATACAGGCTTTTGGAGCATTCAGAGAACATTCTGAAAATTAGGCTGTATCTTGGGCCATAATTTTTAACGAAAAGAATTGAAAGGGTACATTGCATGGTCTCCTAACAGAAGGGAAACAAATTGGATTATCAAGGAATGTAGCAGGAGAGTCTCCAAACAATAGATACAAAGCTAGATATTTCTAAATCATTCAGAGTGATTCCCAAAGCTAGAATAAAGAACTGTAAAAGCCTATACCACAAGAAGTTATAAATCTTTTAAGGTGCAAGCATATTTAGACTGATTTAAATATGGATTTAAAAATTCACACTGTATATATACATATCAAAACATCATATTCTGCTCCACCAATATGTGTGGTTTTATACTTTCATGTACTAGATAAAAAATAATTTAGAAAGAAAAATGTGTTTTAACATCATCTGAAAAGAAGTGAAAAGTAAAATGAACCGAATGAAAATGAGAATTCAATATATGCAGACTGTGCAAGAGTGACAGTGCCAACAGGGCAGCCTACCACTAAAGTGTTATTAGAAAGACTAAGTGAAGTCAATCAGCTAAGCACCTGCCTCAAGAGCAAAGAAAAAAAAGATGGACAGAAACCTGGGATGGTGAGAAGAGTAGAGATAACAAAAGTCAGAAGAAAATTAAGTGAAGTGGAAAAAAAAGAAAAAAAAATCAATGGAAACTTCATCACACAAATAGACTGGCAAGCTGATAGGAAGAAAAGCCAATGGGGCCGGGGGAAGGAGGACATGGGTGCCAATATCACTGTGAAGCAGAGGTTTCCACTGCAGACCTTTCATCACCACAGGGAGAAGAAGTGGGTACCAAGACCAGCTCCACAGTCAAGATTAGACAACTAAGGAGAACTGAACAGTACCTCAACCAACAGAGTTACTACAGGCATCTCAGCATTAAACAGAAAAAAGGCCCCATGGCTATCAAGAAAAAGGGAAAAGTCTTAAATCATTTTACAAATTAACTCAATGCCCAATCCTGACAAAGTGAAAAACAAAAGGGAGCTGGGAAAGATAATATAGGCATCTATAATCCCAGAACTCAGGATGCTGAGGAAAGAGGATTGATTGTGTTCAAGCCTGAAACTCCACAGTAACTTCTAGGTGAGCCTGGGATATGAGATACATTTTAAGAAAGAAAATATATAAAAATGATTAAAGTTCATGACTTATTAAGGTAGATTCCAAAGATGTGAGAGTTCAATATTCAAGAGTCCACTAACACAATCCCTCACACCAACAGACTAAAGGAGAAAGCTTACATGGTCACATCACTCAATGCAGAGAAAAACATTTGCTAAAATTGAACTCTCACTCATGATGAAAACGCCAATAAAATATTGATAGTACAGCAGAGCACAGTGAATTAATGGATATCCATGTGTACTAGCTTTGAGTAGCAGGATGGAGCAGGGTGTGCCAGGAAGAGCAATCAGGCAGAAGAGTGAGAGACCATGTTAATATCAGATATTGACATCTCAGAGCAAAAATACTAAAAGCAAAATTCAATGAATAGGAAAAAATGGCAAAGAACTAATATGTAAACCTAAAGGCTTTCTCTAATCAAGAGTGGGGGACCACAAAATGGATAATGTAGTCACTTATTTGGGGAAAACACAAAGAAACCATGTGTGTTAAGTTAATGAGGAAATAATTGTTAGAGAAAAATATTAAAAATCAAAGGAGATTCCATTTCTCAGCACTGAACAGACACAGATCCATACAAATTGAAAATGTGATGAGGTAAGTGATCTCCCAGGAAAAATATATTTTTCCAAAGTGAGCTCAGCCATGGAATGAAATCTAAAGAGAGAGCCATCCACATATAAGATTAAGGAACATTAGCAACCCTGTTTCTCACACCACTCAGAGCACTCACAGAGCCTCAGCCACAATGTAAGAATGCTTAATATCAAGACTTCAGAGGCAATATTTCATGAATCATTCTGGCTCATAGACAAATGGGAGATTATTCTGCATCACTTTTAACATAGAAGATATTATCTTATATAATACGGGAAAATAAAAAACATGACTTTTGCATGTAGACATAAAATTCTAAACGTGATGGTAACAAACAAGATGTAACATTTAAAAATGCTGCTCTTAACCCTCTTCCAACTTTAAGAACAATTGCAGAAAAATTTATACTGAGCTGTATAGAAAATTTAATATAATATAATCCATGTGTAGGGGCATTTAGCACCATCTAACAGCACAGCTCCTGCATTGCATCTTACTCAATCTCTCCATTTCTAAGAACTACTCTGAAGATCCATCTGCACAAATCCATAATATCTGGGCATGTATATTCATTTTAGTGTTATGAACAATGTCAAAATAATGGAAACAAACCAAATCATTACCCACAGGGGTGCCTGAATAAACTGTAGTAGAGCTGACAATGGATCACTTGATGTAGATGACTTTAGCATTCATCATGACATATAAGGATATATTGCTCTAAAGAGAATTAGGGAGGGAGGGAAGGAGAAATGGGAGGGGTCTGTGTAAAAAGAAAGTCATGTTACATATAAACTAAAAAGGCAGATACAAACATACATTTTACGTATAGATATATGATTTTGTTTTGTTTTGTTTTAGAAAGAAATAAATATTGAAAGAAAATAATAATCAGTGTTGGAGAGGTAGCTATTCAGTTAAGAGTCTTTTTGTTCATCTTGGCGACCATAGTTTAGTTGTTAGCACCCTCAGCATCCGTGTTAGGCCATCTCCAGTGGATCTGACACACTCTTCTGGTCTCTGTGGACACCCATACATACACATGCATAAACATACAAACATGTATGCACAAAAACTCCATATACACCTAAATAAAAAATAAAATAAGTCTCTTCAAAGAAAATAATGTTATATCTCATCTTCTGAACAGTACATAGTAGTGCATGCCTGAAATACTAGCACTGGAGAGGATAAGGCAGAAAGGGAGCAAGCTGAGGACAATCGGGGCCACATATTGAGTTCAATGCAAAACTGTACTTTATAGCAAGAGTCTCTCTCAATATTCCTCCCTCAAAAAGGTAGCTGTTGCAGTCAAAAGGGTCTGCAAGGGTTATAGAAAGTAGACCTCTCAGTTTGTATATTTATGTGGCCCAACTGTCAATATATTACTTATTTTTAAATAAATGGAAAAAAATGCTCTAGCAGGGGTTTTACCAGCTGTAGATAGCGTCTGAGAGTGTGTTACATTTGGAGTTCTGGGGACTTTTCAGAGGATATATAAATGCTAGAGCCCTGATAGGTGTAGCTGGGTGGCTAGTTGGGGGTTGGATGCTGTTGATTGCTGATTGTTGTGATTTGTTAAATAGTCATACAAAGAAAAAAACAAGGAGAAGAAAAAAAGTTAGATATCCTAATGGCAAAAATCAAACTATTCCCAAGGAGCTTAATGCCCCTAATCAGCAGGAAATAATCCAATGAGAGCAGTTACCCCTTTCCCTTTTATGGTTTTGTTCTCTCCTAGTTAATATTAAGGGGTTGATAAGGGAAGAAGTAAAGAGGTGGAGAAAGGTGGAAGAGAGAAAGGAACTCACAAAGTAGCAAAAGTCAGTTACAAGTGGCACCCAGATGAGGGACTAGGCAGAACAGGAAATTTGATATCAAATGGCATAAAGGAAACAGCCGAGGGCGAAGGAACAGATATTTCGTTTCAAGACACCAGCAAAAATGTTACTGTGGCTGCTACTGCTGAGATGTCCCCCACTCTGCTTCTAGAGGGGATTTTCTGTTTGTTTGTTTTTCTTTTTCTTTTTTGTATATTCTGTCTTTTAAAAAGATTGAGGGTCTGGCTGAGCAGTGGGAAAAACGTGGTTGGAAATGAATGAACCTGAGAAACAAAAAATGGCTGAAATGAGAAAACAAAATGGTTCACTCTGTTCTCTCATTTATGAAAGGTTTGCAGAGTTGGCTGTGGCACTGGAAAAACTGAGGATGGGAGTGGAAGCACTTGGGAGGCAAAAACACTTCTGGAAGCATACCCAGAAGTGCCGGAAAAGGGAAAACAGAAAGGCTCAGTCCCTCTGACTGAGCAAGAAAGCAGACGTTTCCTTCAGGAGGTAAGAGGGAAAGAAACTGCACCTGTGGGTAGTTGGGTCTGATATTGACCCTTGTATATTGATGCAAAATTAAGATTGTATTGGGCTACATAGGTATTGATCTTTGTATATTGATACAAAATTAAGAGTATATTTGCCCACATTGGTATTGATCTTTGTATATTGATACAAAATTAAAGGTAATGCTTCTTAAAGGTATTGTACCTAGTAATGCTTAAAATGAAATGTGAAGTTTTGGCCTTTTGATACCAACCATCATAAATTGTTTAGGATAATTAAGAAATGCAAACTCATAGTCATGCAAGCGTGTCATTTTGTTAGTTACTATGACAGTCTATCACAGATATTTTCTAAGCTACTCAGAAATCAAGTTGTTAAGAGACAAGCAACATTTGCTTATCTAAACACAAGAGATAGATAGGGCATCTTCAAAAACCCCAAGAGATCTGCAGAATACGGCATTCAAAGATGTTTTCTTAAATTAAGATTTTTTTTGATACTGAGACATATCAGCTCCTGACAGCACCCCCATTCTACTCCAAGTAGAAGATGAGCATCGAAGAATCTCCAGTGGGAGATGGTTGAATTAGTGGCAAGCCTATCTCTTGGCAAGAAAAATCCCTTGCTTCAACTGTAGACAGAATGCTGTCCAAAATGGACAAAACTTGGAAGCAGGGAAGTCGACAGCCTAGCTCTGCCAAGACAGGGTAGGCAAGTCCTTCATAACCCCTGCTCTACAATCAATGTCTGTCAGAGAAATGGGGCCAAATGACTGAAGATCGATGCTGTAATATATGGAGAGAAAATGAGAACTGTCCAGGCAGCCACTGGTATGTCATTTCTTAGTTTTGGAAGCTGCAGGCCCTGCACTTCCTATATAATCAGATATATTTATCCCTCTCAGGTCTCTGAGGTGGTTGAAGAATAGATAGAGTCTCATAGTTAAATTTTGAGTTGTTTAGGAATCAAGAGGGTGTTCTGTAGCTAAGAAGATGTTTTTAAAATTGTGATACAAGTTAGTATGAAAGCTGAGTTAGATATAGAACTTTAAACTCATGAAGATAGATAGTAGAATGTTAAAGTCAGGGGCCAAATACATATGGACTGGACATTGGGAATGTATGCTAAGCCATATAACTCTCATAATTGTGACCTATTTATTTCTGTTGTTTTGTATTGTATTTATTGTTATAAGAGAAAGAACCATTTGTTGGACTGAAAGGGGGAGCTGTTGGGGGGAAAAGATCTACCTTGAACTAAAAAAAAAAACAAAAAAAAGGGTAGAGGATGGGGGGTTGTGGGGGAAGAGGGTGGAAGGGTGGGACAGGACGGGGGAGTAGGAAAGGGATTGTGATTGAGATGTAACTTGAAGAAATAAAAAATAAATTATAAAAAAAAGCTGAAAAAGCAGGAGGAAAGTCTGATGAGACAGGCTGTTTTGAGAGAAAGGTTAATCTAGAACCAACCACAACACCCAAGTGGGAGGAGGGGCGGCCCACGGTTACAGAATCACCATCAGTTTTCCCAGTAGTAGTTCAGCATATGCCTGCTAACATGGTGGAACAAGACAGGATGGCATTTTATAGAAATGATAGATCTAAGGCGTTTTAAAGAGGACATGATTTATTATGGGATCCATTAACCTCATGTGAAAAAAAATTCTAAATAACTAGGCCATTCAAAATAGAATTATTCCTGAAGATTGGCAGGGATTGGTAAGAGATTTTCCAGAAGCCAGTCTATACAATTGCAGTATGTAATTGTGGTGGAAGGAAGAAGCCACAAATATCAAACAGTGAAATAGAGTGAGGAGAATGAATATAGCAAAAGATCAGTTCCTGGGTGAAGGACACTACTCTGATATTCTAGAACAGATTCGATTTGGTTATACTACTATGGAACAATGTTCTTAGTGGCTTTAAGGCTTGGGACAATATACAAAGATACAAGAGTAGACTCAATAATCTACCTCTTTTTCCTTATAATTCCTATTTCATGTCTATATCCCCCTCTTTCTTACTCATATCTTTGTATATTGATACAAAATTAAGGTTATATTTGGCTACATTGGTATAGTTTTTGTGTATTGATACAAAATTAAGGTTAACTCTTTTTAAGGTATTGTACCTATGTAATTCTTAAAATGCAATGTGAAGGTCTTGGCCTTTTATTAGCAATTATCACAAACTGTTTAGGATAATTAAGAAATGCAAACTAAGCCGGGCGGTGGTGGCGCACGCCTTTAATCCCAGCACTTGGGAGGCAGAGGCAGGCGGATCACTGTGAGTTCGAGGCCAGCCTGGTCTACAAAGTGAGTCCAGGACAGCCAAGGATACACAGAGAAACCCTGTCTCGAAAAACCAAAAAAAAAAAAAAAGAAATGCAAACTAATAGTCATTCAAACTTGTTATTTTGTTAGATACTAGTTTAGTGTATCACAGATGTTTTCTAAGTTAATCAGAAATCAAGTTGCTAAGAGACAAGCAACATTTGCTTATTCAAATATACAGAGATAGACAGATGGTCTTCAAAAACCTCAAGAGATCTGTAAAATGTGGCATTTAAAGATATTTTCTTAACTTAAAATTTTTTTATATTGAGACATGTCAGCTCCTGACACCACCTCCCATTCTACTTCAAGTAGATGATGAACATTGTAGAATCTCCATTTGGAGATGGCTGCATTAGTGGAAAGCTAGCCACTGGGCAAGAAAAAGCCCTGGCTTCAACTGTATACAGAATGCTGTCCAAAAAGGACAAAACTTGGAAGCAGGTAAGTTGTTAGCCTAGCTCTGTCAAGACAGGGTGGGAAAGTCCTTCATAATTCCTGTTTTACAATTAAAATCTGTCAGAGATACTGGGCCAAAAGGCTGAAGATAGATGCTCCAACATTATCGAAAGAAACTGGGGACTGTCCAGACCACCAGTTGTCTGTCATTTCTTAGTTTTGGAAGCTGCTTGTTCTTTACTTCCTGTTTATTCAGATATATTTATCCTTCTCGGTCTCACAGTTAAGTTTTAAGTTGTTTAGGAATTAAAAGGATGTTCTAGGTCTAAGAAGATGTTTTTAAGTTGGTAATGCAAGTTAGGATTGAAACTGAATAAAGGATAGAACTTTAAACTCATCAAGATAGATAGATAATACAATATTATTATTAGTTGCTATATACATATGGACTGAACATTGGGAATGTATGTTATACTTATAATTTTCATAATTGTTGCCTAATTGTTTTTATTGTTTTCTATTGTATTTATTGTTATAATAAAAAGAGCCTTTTAATTGGATTCAAAAGGGGAGATGGGAAAGATACACTTTAAATTTTAAAAATGGGGAGAAAAGAGTTTGGGACAAAGTTGAGGAGCCCAGGAAATGTCCACCTCATTTACAAAGATTACCAAGGTTCTGTAGTTTTCTCTGAGTTTTTACAAAGACTAGTCTCAGCTCTGAATAAAGCCATATCAGATCCTGATGCAAGATGGGTGTCGATAGAAATCTTGTTGTATGCAAATGCAATACTGAATGTAAAAAGTTATTAGACCACTAAAGGCAAGAGCAGTGTCTATGGATGAATAGATAAGGAAAATTGACAATAGAGGTTCTCACGTGTACCATGCTAACATCATAGGTGAAGCTATAAGTAAAGGGGCTCAGATATCAAAATGACAGGTGTCTCAATAGCAGGAAGTTCTGTCAGATATCAAAATGACAGGTGCCTCAATAGCAGGAAGTTCTGTCAGATATCAAAATGACAGGTGCCTCAATAGCAGGAAGTACTGTCAGATATCAAAATGACAGGTGCCTCAATAGCAGGAAGTTCTGTCATTCCCAGAGAAACTGTGACCAAACCGCTAAAGATCTCAGATCTCAAAATGCCTGTGCATTAATTGTGATAAATAACAGCACTTTGTGCCAGAAAAGTGAACAAGTTGGTTTTAGCAGCAATGGACTTCTAAATATGAACAAGAAAGAAGGCTTGGGCATCCAGGGGTGCTCAGGCAACGTGCTAAGGGCTACAACTGGAAAAATGAGTGTAGTTCAAGATAGACAACCAAGGCAATTTCTTACCATCCAGAAAGGATTTTGGGGACCTAGTTTGAGGCCTAGCAACAAAAATTATGAGCTCTTTAAGGCAAGAGCAGTTGAGAGTCACCAGGTTATAGAAAAAGCTATGGAATTAAATTAGACTGTATGCTATAAAAATGTCTTAACATCATAATGGAAGCCAGTAAACATTTTGCACTGGGGATGCAGATTTGTTTATGTTTCCACAGGAAATGAAAAGCTGTGGATACCAACAAAACTTATAAAGATTAGAATTGAGGGGTCTCCTGTAAACCTTGGTCACTGACCTGAAAAGTGCTTAGTCCATCAAAAGTGTCTCCGTTTAAAATTTCCACTAAACACAGCATAATTAATGGCTTAAAATAAAAAAGGGAGAAATGTAGTGAGAATTTTGTAATTTTTGTTTCTGACAATTTACCCTAGGGGTGCTACCATGTAGGCCTACAGTGCAAGTGGAAGCTCTTAGCCCTCATATGACTGTTGAACTGAGAGGGGCTGATATGTAGGGGCACTCCACATCAGAGGAGTGGGATGGGTGGGAGAGGGAGGAGAGGGTGGGAGGATGGAACTGGGAGGGGTGGAATGAGGACACTGTGATGGAGATGTAATAAATAAACATTATAATAATAAAAAACCCAGAAATATTATGAGAATATGCTTTTGTTTTAATCCTAAGTATGAGGATAAGGGACTGCTCCTCAGCAGCTATGATTTGCCCTATGCTCAGGCAGAAGTGTGATTTTACTAGGAACAGATAGTTTCTGTGAGTGTGTGACATTTGGAATTCTGGGGACTTTTCAGAGGATATATAAGTGCTAGAGCCCCAATGGGTGTGACTGGGTGGCTGGCTAGTTGTTGTATGCTGTGAGTTGCTGTTGGTTGTTGTTTGTCAAATTGTCTTGCAAAGAAGAAACAAGGAGAAGAGCAAATTAGATATCCTGACAGCAAAGATCAAACTTGCCCCAATGAACTTGATGCCCCTAATCAACAGGAAGTAGTGTAACCATAATGACACCCCCTTTCCCCTTTATCCTTTTTTTTCCTTCATCTAGTATTAGGGGGTTGAAAGAGAGAAAGGAAAGGGGTTGAAAAGAATGGAAGACAGAAAAGAACCCACAAAGTAGCAAATGCTGGTTACAAGTACACATGAAAAACTGGAAATAATTAAGTCTAGGCATATATCCATAGGGAGGGAGGTAGGGAGATTACAGACTCAGTTCTAGATATTGCAATCAAGTATTTTGTATGTGTGTGACTTTTAGTTTCTCACTATGTTTAACAGGTATATTTACACTTTGCGTCATCTATGAAATAACAATATCATTATATATAAAAAGACAAATGAAAAACTGATTGAAGATCCTTTATTGTTCAATCACTTAGGGTATCAATTTATAAAAGAAAAATACCATGTCTTAGAAGTACAATAAACTTAGGAAATAAAACAATGGATTCCTTTAATGAAATTAGAAACAACAGAACACCCCAGCAAATATTTATAATTTCAAGTGAGTCTGAACTCAGACCCCATCTCTGGATTCTTGGGGAAAATGCTCTAATGATGACAAAAATAAAGCTGCACACACACAGAAGATTGCTTTTAATCACCTGCTTCATTGGTAGCAATTTAGACATCTAAATGTTAAAGTTTTTTCCTATATAATATATTGGAGGAAATCAACTAATAAGCTAATGTTTTGGTGATTATGAAACAATTTACAATTTTAGAGAAAGGCTTATAAAACAAAATCATACAAAAACAAAAACAAAACAAAAGAAATGACAGAATTAGAAAAGTGCCTTTCTACAGCCTCAGTCCTGTAATTAACTGGGTCCAGGATCACTGATAGATGCTAAAACTATTAAGTTATAGATTATAAAAAAGTCCCACAGGCAGTATGCTAGTTAGTTTTTGTCAACTTGACACAAACTGGAGACACCTGAAATATGTGAACCTCAACTGAGGAATTGTCTCCATCAAATTAGACTGTAGGCAAATTTGTGGGCATTGTCTGATTGTTAATTGACATAAGAGTGTGTAGCCTACTCTGGGTGGTACCATCTCTGGGTAAGGAGACCTGGGATGTATAACAGATATAGCCAGATACAAACTTAAAAGAAATCCAGTATCATTTCTCCATGGTCTCTGCTTCAGTTATTTCCTTGAGTTTCTGTCTTGAAATCCCTTAATGATTTACTGTCACTTAGAAGTATAAGAAAAATAAACCCTTTTATCCCCAAGTTTCTTTTGTTCATGATAATTATTATAGCATCAGAAAGTAACCAAGTTTATTGTGGGGGAAATTTATTTGCAACAGAGAAATATGACCATTACCCAATGAACCAAGTGACAGCATGTGATCAATCCTTAGTTACTACAGAATAGAGAATTTAAAAGATAGTGTCACCCATGAAATGTTCTTGCCATAGAAATTCAGATTGAGGATAAGAAAATCTTTAAACTAATTTCTGGTTGACAAGAAATAAGGAGGGCAGTGAAAAAATTAAATGATCCCTCAGGGAAATACTTAGATAAATATAGCAAAATATTCAACACAACAACCAGTCCTGTGTTTTTACATAGTTGGTTGTATAATAAAAAAGGAAAAGGGTATTATCTCATTAAAGATTAGGAAACAAAAATGATTACAACTGTAAGAACTGCTAAAATTGACCAATTTTGATTGGACTGAGATTGGTAACATGGCCAAGACTAATCCTTTACAATACCTTGTAATGCATTATAGATGACTGCCCCTGTTTGTCTTCTCAATCATGGGAAAGGTATCAACAGAGAGACCAGAGAAAGAGAATTAAGATAGATATGCATCACACATACATATTGAAATGTCTAATGATTCCATTATATCCTTATAATAATTGTCATTGTATGTCTAATTGCTAGCAGCCTGATTGACTCTCTTCTTCAAAGAATAAAAGAGCAGTGATGATTCCTCATTGTTTCTGATGGCTGAGTAGTATTCCATTGTGTAGATATACCACAGTTTTTTTATCCATTCCTTGGTGGGGGACATCTGGGTTGTTTCCAGTTTCTAGCTATTACAAATAAGGCTGCTATGAACATAGATGAGGAAACATCCTTGTGGTTTGGTGAGGAATCATTTGGGTGTATACCCAGAAGTGGTATGGCTGGGTCTTGAGGTAGAGTTATTCCAAGTTTTCTAAGGTATCACCAGACTGATTTCCATAGTGGTTGTACAAACTTGCACTCCCACCAGCAATGGAGGAGTGTTCCCTTTCTCCACACCCTCGCCAGCATGTGCTGTCATTTGAGCTTTTGATCTTAGCCATTCTGACAGGTGTGAGATGGAATCTCAGAGTCGTCTTGAGTTACATTTCTCTGATGATTAAGGATGCTGAGCACTTCAAGTGTCTATCAGTCATTAGTGATTCTTCCTTTGTGAATTCTTTGTTTAGCACTGTTCCCCATTTTTTATTGGATTATTTGGTTTCTTGGCATTTAATTTCTTGAATTCTTTATAAATTTTGGATATTTGCCCTATGTCAGATGTGAGGTTGTTGATTTTTTCCCAGTCTGTAGGCTGCCGTTTTGTTTGAATGGCAGTGTCTTTTGCCTTACAGAAGGTTTTCAGTTTCATGGGGTCCCATTTGTTTGAGTGAGATAACTCAGACTCAGAAGGATGCACATGGCATCTATTCACTTATAGTCAGATTTTAGCCATATAGTACAGGGTAACTATACTACAACCAATGCACCAAGGGAACATGAACATAGACTTTTTACCTGTCATTGAGACACTTTGCCCTAGTGGTGCTGCCTTGTAGACCCCCAGCATATGAGGAGGCTCTTGGCCCCCATATGACTGCTGAACTCAGGTGGGGGACTGATATGTAGGGACACTGCACTCTGGAGGAGTGGGATGGAAGGGATGGGGGTAGAGGTTGGGAAGGCGGTACTGTGAGGGGTTGAAAGAGGAGATTGTGATGGAGCTGTAACCTGAAGTAATAAATAAACATAAAAAAAGAGCGGTGATGATTTTAGTTCTCTAGGAAGATTTTTTTTTCATATTGACATCTGATCTCTAATGAAAAGTTTAAGGATCCCTCACTTAAGAGAAGTCACATGTCATTGTGAATAACAGATTATGATTGCAGACCTCTAGTTTTTCACTGTTTCCTGATGGTTCATAGACTGGTAATATTGTCATCACCAGGGATCTTGTTAGAAATGAAGAAACTTATTTTAATACAGTCACCAGAGTCACATTAAGTTTTGATAATTTAGGTCAGTACTGCATTAAGATCTCACTTGCTCCTGACCAAACCCTAGCTGAGAATTAAAGAAGTTGTCTTGTTGTACTACGAAGCTTGGAACGATCATTACGATTAACATGTTTTCCTTAAACTGTGTCTTATAGCTTAAATTTTGATAGAAGTCATTTATTTGGGAGATGATTTGAAGAAACATAATTAAAGGAGCAAGTAAATGAGGTTGGGGTACAGGCAGCTATTGAAAGGAGTATCGTGGGTGGATACATGTTGGCAGCTAGTGTTCTGTGTAACTGAAGACCCTCAGTGAGATTTTACCTGCTTCAGAGAAGGCTTCCTGGACTAGGGCACAGGAGAAGATGTCAGCATGCCTTCTGGGATGCTGACCACCTGAGTTCCTGGTTACAGACAAATATATATATATATATATATATATATATATATATATATATATATATGTTTTTATTTGAGGCAGGGTTTCTCTGTGTAGCCACAGCTGTCCTGGAACTCTCTCTGTAGACCAGGCTGGCCTTGAACTCAGAGATTCCCCTGCCTCTACATTCCAAGTGCTGGGATTAAAAGTGTGTGTCACCACTGCCATATCCCAGACAAGCATATTTTGACATCAGCAACTACATTAGAGCACTGGAACCTCCAGAGAGCACTACTAAGACTTGTTTTAAGATGTGTGGTACTAAAACCAACTGATCTCGACAGCATCCCCTCCCTGCATCCCTGGCTCAGGGACTGGCTCAGTAAAGCCAGCCTGGTTTTGGTATTAGATGTGACCTAGGGCTCTGCTTGACTGAATTGAAGACACAATCTGTTTCAGAGAAGGCTTCCTGGGGAGGGAGGAAGCTGCCAATTTGTAGTCTCCTGTCCTGTCCATGAACAGCTGAGGACCATCCATGAGCACTGACATACAGAATTTCTAGACACCCCCTCTGAAATCTGGAAAGCCCACTACTGGCAGTACACTCAAGGGCAATGGAATCGGTATGCCGGAGAGCTATCTCCACTTCAGCACTCATTTCAGCTTTATTTATGGGAACTTAAATATGGAAATGAACTGTGTCCATAAATAGATAAATGTATTTTAATGCAGTTTATGTACACAATGCAATACTATTTGACTTCTTTCAAAATCCAGAAAATTATGTCATTCCCAGTAATATGGATGAACTTGGATGAGATTGTATATAAAGTGAAATAAGCCAGGGACATAGAAGCAAATGCCACATGATGTCACTTCTGCACAAAATCTAAAACTCAAAGTCACAATAGAGATCAAAATGCTAGCCAGAACAGCTAGACAGTTTCATGAAGAAAGTGGAAAGAGACAGGAATCAAAAATGACAAGGTCACAATTAGACTAGAGGAACTGAGCAGGTTCTGGAGATGCACTGTTCAACCTGGTTACCAAAGTAAGCAATAACATACCCAAACATTTCAGGATAGCCAAATGGCAACATTTCAAATATCCTTACAAGTAAGTGCTTGAACAGGAGTGAAGTAAATGCTAATTAGCTTGATTTGATCATTTCTGCACTGCATACAATATGGAAACTGCATTCTGATGCATAAGCAAACATAGTTGTCAATTACAATAGAACAAAACTTAAAACTATTAAGTGTAAGTTTTTGTTCTAAAGAAAGTTTCAAACAGCCTTCAGGCTGGAGTAACTTGTCTGAACCTCAAATGGTGGGGGAAGGAGGGGTGGGCCCAAAATTTGATGGTACCCAAAACACATTGATTATAGGGTGTTCAAGTTCTAGTTCAGAGACTTGTATTTAAGATTCCTGTAATGTGGATGGGTCCCTGGATGAATATGGACATATGGTGTCAGCTGAGGGCCTCTGACATATTCTTGGCACACAACTTCACATCTAGTATGGTGGGAGCTAACTTGACTGAGAAATATTGGCTCACCTTCACAGATGCATTCTGGCAATGGTCTCTACACTATTTGTCATCAGAATGATTATCTGGCTTATGAGCAAAGATACCCTGAAAGTTATCTAAGAGAATTAATTTAACTCATTTAGTTGAACCCAGCTGTTATCCCTACAGTCATAGGTCATTATAATGCCAAGCATTGACTTTGTTTTTTGTTTCTTCATATACAACAGTATATTCACATTTATTTAAGAAATCAGGTCCTGGTTCACATCCATGAGGAAAAAAAAGGATTTCAGAAGGAAGAGAAGCAAATACATAGAGCACAACAGAAAAACAATTGCACTATTCTACATCAGTTGTTCCTGAGCCAACACTAAGTAGCCCTGCTCCTTCCCTAGTTCACTAATGTTATGAAGATGGCAGAAGCAAGCCTTTCCTGCACCATGTCTCCTGCCAAAGCACATAAGACTGGGAGGAAAATGATAATAAATATGATTAAAATGGCCTCTTGAGGTTTAGAATTCATGATAGATTTTCTAAAATTAGTAGTAGTAAAATAGCATCAGAGAAGAACTTCCTCATAAATCAGCTATCAGTGAGTATATGGTGCTCAAATGGAGATGGAGGGGTCTCTGTCCAGTATCATTTTTTCTGAGGTCTAAGGGCCTGGATGTTGGGAAAGCAGGTAAGAGTGCACACTCTGGAGAGTTCCCTGTGCTACAGGGCATCCAGGTATCTTCAGTTAAGACTTTGTTCTTGCATAGCACTTGTCACTTTAGGGTCTAATTTTCATCCTATGAAAAATATGGGAGCTTGGATTTAAATTACATAAGGATTTTCCTATGCTAGTTATTTCTTCCATTATTTACTGCTACTAAGACAGTAGTCACTGTCACTTAGAAGCCAGGACAGACTCCTTACCATTAGTTCAGTGAATTAAAGAGAATGAAGAAGCTGTGAAAGACCGAAGAGAAACACCAAGTCCTGGGACGTTGAACAAGATGACATTATGGTCATGGATAGGGAAAATCCAACATTACTTTCATAAGAATGCATGTTTGATAAGAGTGTCGAGGGAACTGTATAAAATGAGAGGAGACAGAAATACAGATATATGTCTAAAGAAAAGACCAAAGCCAGGATCCCAGAGTGATCTTGCCAGTGCAGTGTGTGTCTTCAGTGGTGGCAAGGATGTTGCAGAATTGCTCAGGAAGGAGGCCTCCAGCCTGTGCATAGTTTTCAGTTTTATTCCTAATATTAGCCCGATGAGGGATTTGGAGATCTGTCTCAGTAACTTGTACATGGAGACTGTGTTATATTTCATTCCTTGGCCAAAGTGACCTGGGAGGCTGTAGACGGGGAAGTCTGCAGATTACACAAAGCACAACAGCAAACCAGCCTGGGCAGGGGCCACTGCAATTGTTATTCAGTCCTTATTTCCAAGCAAGAGAGTTGGAATTAGAACAGATTTTTTTATGAGGCTTAGAGATGTAAGGAAGCACTTCTGGCCCTCTGGGGAAAATAGGCAATTTAACACTAGACCTAGATGCTAATTCTCCTGGTACAAGCACAGCAGTGCCCGAATCCTCTCTTTCCCAACATCAGCAAACCTCTGGCAGATAACCCAGGAAAGCATTCATTGCTGAACCCATTCTTGATTTCCTAATATCAGAGCACTCTGTCCCAAATAAAATAGATTTTTCTAAATGTGCACGATTAATGGAATGAGCTCATCCAAATCAAACCGTAGAAGCTAAATTTGTCTGGCATTTGTACCTCTGTATTCTATGGTCACTGCTAAAGATAGTTCCGATGAGTGGAAGATCCTTTCAGAGTGAAGCTAGCCATTTACCATTATTAACCTGAGCTTGTACAAGTCTTGGCACTTTCCTGTTAAAGTAAATACAAATTTCTATATATGTGTGCATGTGTTTATACATATTATATGTAATTTTCAGTAGAGTGATAATAATATGGTTACTTATAATTTCTTCAGATATCTTTACTGTTATTTTAGCCTCTTTCCTCCATCTTCTATATTAATCTCTCTAGTGTCTCATATATAAAACTTTTTCATCTAAGGTGACAATGGTCCCCACAAGAGCCATAGACTATATAACAAAAATCCTGAAAAGTCTCTTTTTGAGTTCTTGGTCAAAGTAGTTTAAGAGACTCTCAAAACATAGGCTATATTGCCCTTGGTCACCTTCAAGAGATTGAAGGTAAGCCACTATTGCAATAACACCATGCACCTCAAACACAGGACCCAGAGGAACTGAAGTGGCTCTGGCCTGAAAATTTCTCTCTTAAGATTAGCTTCCATGACACTTCAAGGGAGGAAAACAACCAATACTATATGATGCCTATGAACTAAAACAACATAGCCTGCTACTGAGACAGTAGTCAGTGTCACTTATAAGCTAGGACAGACTCTTTTGCTTTAGTTCAGTGAATTAAAGAGAATGATGGCAATCAACATTGCACTATATCTCTAAGGGTGCAAACATGAAATATATACCTTGGTGGTAACCAACAGTTCTCTAATAAGGTTTGATCAACATGGAGGAAATCATCCCTGATACTGGAATCATAACCCAAACCCCAGAGCTAGTAATGCCATAGAACTTGGAAGAGAACCTACTATTGCCACTGTAGTAAATCAGATTAATTACTAACTACATTGTAAATGTTTATCCTTATACCCACAGATAATTATATGTTTCACACTTCACTAAAGAAACATCTTGAAACAGATGAAGATCATTACAGAAAACCACAACTGATTAGAATGCAGGGAACACATGATTGTGTGGTACCCAGCTTCAACTGATACATCTACACAATTCCTGGACCAGAAGCTCGATATCACAATAGAAGAAGGGGTGGAAAGATTGAAAGACCCAAAGGAATTGGAATTTTGCTATGACAGTTTGTCTCCTGGAAATTTCAGAGAAGCTACACCTATGAAGTCTTATCAGCATATCTTGCTAAAGAAAACCTGAACAAGAATGACATGCTAACATGAAAAGAGAAAATTTCATAGGACCTCAACCCTAAACAAAGATTTATAGGCAACAAAGGAATGCTGAGAATGAGAGCAGTAGTCTTACCCAGGGAGGAGACTCCAAGTTGGTTCCTCAATACCAAATTGTTAGAAGGTCTAATACATTGGCTCTTAGAGGCTGATTTCAGTGCTAGAGATCTGGTTACCACCCTTTCTGAGGCACCCTTTTTTAACTGATTAGTTAAAAAAAGTTGCTGATGGCCAGTTAGCAGATCAGAAAGAGTATAGGAAGGTGGGACTTCCTGAGACCATGAAAGGAACCCTGGGTTTTACACCAAGGAAGTTCCCTGTTAGGTTTCCAGAGCAAAGGACATATGCGTGTGAGCTCTGTGAGCCCTGAAGGTATAACAAGCCACATGGATGGCTGGTATTAGGTGGTCTTGGATTAATTTAAGTGAGCTAGTTGAGAATCTGCCCAGCTAAGGTCTAAGTATTGAAAAATGAAAAGGTCTTGTGTATTTAATTACTGGGAAAAGGGCTGAGGCGACCTATAGGCCGGCAGCCAAAGCAATCCAGGCCTACCAGCCTCCTGCCAAGCCCAGGCAGCTGCTCCTCCAGGCCACCAGCAATTCTGCTGGCCTAATATGACAGTTTATATTTATTAATAAGTATCTGGCAGCTGCCCTGCCAGCTGCCCCACCACACTGCACCACCAGGCTGGCCCTCCAGGCCTACAGGCTTTTAAGGTGAGTGGGTCTTCCATGAGGCTGCCAGTTGTTCTGTCAGCCTAATATAACAATTTACAGTTACTAATAAATATCATTGTAACCAAGATTGTAGTTTCACCAAATGGTCAGCCTGAAATCACACACATATAAGTAAGTTTCATTGACTGATCAAGTTGTATTTATATATTTATATTATGTAACAACAAATAAAGAAATAGATTCTATAAATTTGAGAGAGCAAGAACTGCTACTATCTCAAGCAATAGCTGGACTATAGTTGCAGCTGCCTCTGAGTGCCTGGGTTCTGTACCTAGAAAAACAATTCCTTAGTCAACTGTGTGTGCTAAGGGAAAATTATTTAAATACATTTCAGTTTTATATCCTGGTGCCTATGGTATGTAAATGTATAGAGTATTGCTGGTTCCTAAAATGTTCTCAAGGCAGCTCTTTTATTGTCCCAGTACAATAAGTAGAAAAATGCTTGCCTTATTCCCAATAGCAATAACATTATTTAACCACCAGACCCTTGCTGCTTACAACTTTTAATTGGCCCATTTTCTGGTCATGATGTATTTTTTTTTTTCAATTTTTCTGCTCTGCTGTTTGCTACTGATTCTCATCATTGTAAACTGGAATAAAATCAATTAAGAATAATCATGCCCACTTCTGGGTATACATCCAAATGATTCCTTACCAAATCACAAGGAAGTTTCCTCATCTATGTTCATAGCAGCCTTATTTGTAATAGCTAGAAACTGGAAACAACCCAGATGTCCCTCAACTGAGGAATGCATAAAAAAATGTGGTACATCTACACAATGGAATACTACTTGGCCATCAGAAACAAGGAAATCATGCAATTTGCAGCCAAATGGATGGAACTAGAGAAGCTCATCCTGATTGAGCTAACCCAGACTCAGAAGGATGCACATGGCATCTATTCACTTATAATCGGATTTTAGCCATATAGTACAGCATAAGTATACTACAACCAATGCACCAAAGGGAACAGGACCATAGGCTTTGTTTCCTGTCAATGAGACACTTTGCCCTAGTGGTGCTGCCTTGTAGGCCCCCAGTGTATGAAGAGGATCTTGCCCCTCATATGACTACTGCTGAACTGGGGTTGGGGACTGTTACATAGGGACACTCCACTCTAGAGGAGTGGTATAGAAGGGATAGGGGGTAGAGGGTGGGAGGGTGGGACTGGGAGGAGTAGAAAGAAGGCACTGTGATGGAGATGTAACCTGAAGTAATAAATAAATATTTTTTAAAAAGAATAATCATGCCACAGCCTGAATGCTATATTGTCAATAAATTTCTTCTTAAAAGTAATTAGTCTATCATTTTTAATTTGGCCTATCTGGAATTCTTTTATTTATTTATTTAGAATTCCTTAGTTTTTTTTTTTGTTTGTTTGTTTGTTAATTTATTACTTCAAGTTGCATCTCCATCACAGTCCCCTCTCTCCACCCTCCCGGTCCCACCTTCCCACCCCCTCCCTCTTCTCCCACCTATCCTACTCCTCCAGAGTGGATTGCCCCTACATATCAGCCCCCTCAGTTCAACAGTCATATGAGTGTTAAGAGCTTCCTCTTGCACTGGGGGCCTATATGGCAACTCTATTAAGGCAAAGTGTCTCATTAACAGGTAACAAAGTCTATGTTTCTGTTCCTTTTGATGTGTTGCTTGTAAGATAGTTATCCTGTACTACATGGTTAAAATCCAATTATAAGTGAATAGATGCCATGTGCATCTTTCTGAATCTGGGTTAGCTCGCTCAGGATGAGCTTTCTAGTTCCATCCATTTGACAGGAAATTGCATGATTTCCTTGTTTCTGATAGCTGAGTAGTATTCCATTGTGTAAATGTACCACCGTTTTGTTTGTTTGGGTTTTTGTTGTTGTTGTTTATCCATTCTTCGGTTGAGGGATATCTGGGTTGTTTCTGGTTTCTAGCTATTACAAATAAAGCTGCTATGAGCATAGATGAGGAGATGTCCTTGTGGTTTGGTGAGGAATTGTTTGAATGTATACCCAGAAGTTGTATGGCTGAGTCTTGAGGTAGAGCTATTCCAAGTTTTCTAAAATATCGCCAGACTGATTTCCATAGTGATTGTACAAGTTTGTGCTCCCACCAACAATGGAGGAAGGTTCCTCTTTCTCCACACCCTCACCAGCATGTGCTGTCATTTGAGTTTTTGATCTTAGCCATTCTGACAGGTGTGTGAGATGGAATCTCAGGGTTGTCTTGAGTTGCATTTCTCTGATGATTAAGGATGTTGAGTATTTCTTTAAGTGTCTCTCAGCCATTAGAGATTCCTTCTTTGTGAATTCTCAGTTTAGCTCTGTTCCTCATTTTTTTTTATTGGATTATTTGGTTTCTTGGTGTTTAATTTCTTGAGTTCTTTATAAATACTGGATATTAGCTCTCTGTTAGAGGTGGGGTGGGTAAAGATGTTTTCCCAGTCTGTAGGTTGCCATTTTTAAAAGAACAAATACAGACACTTTTTTTTTCAGGTTGTAACACAATTGGCCTCTATTCTAATTCCCAGTAAAATCTCTGTTTTCTTCTGAAACTCCATGAGTAAAGGCTGTATTCTCTACATATCTGTCTGTTCTAGCCTTCTGAGATTCCATTGAAATTTCCCATTAAACTCTGATTATGCTATTATAAGGTTTCTCTGGACTATATCTCAAAAAGTCTTTCATATCTCCCTTCCTGTTTCCAAAGACCTATTTATTTGTTCATTCATTCATTTATTATTTAGAAATTATTGTTTAGCAATAGCAACAATCTCATTCCTGTTACTAATTTGCTGTATTAGTTAGATTTTTTTTATTGCTATGACCAAATACCTGACTTATACAGCTCAAATAAAGGCAAGTTTATTTTTGCTCATGATTTCAGAGTATTCAGGTCACCTCAATGAGAAGATGTACAATGAGAAATTTTACAGTGGTGGCTAAGAAACAGAAAACAAAACAAAAACAAACAAAAAGCAGGTTATCAACTCTATTTGTTTCGCTTCCTGATTTTTTTTTTCATCCTGATTCCAGCCCAGAGGATAATCTACCCACCTTTAGAATGAGTAGAATGAATCTTCTCTCTCAGTTAACACTTTCTGGATGCACCCTCACAAACAGCAGGCATGAAGGACTGTTAAAGATCGGTATCACATAGGGAAGAAAAGACTTTGAGCAATCAGTTATCCAAGTGGGCTTAGTGGAGCCTACAGTAAGGTCCATCAATCATCCAGTATTGGAAAATTGGTTATGAACAAGTGGAAACACCAACAAGTTTCTGAGAGCCAGAGGCTGGAAAGAACTGTAAGGAGATGTAAGTCAGTTGCTACCTGAGGCCTTCCTGTGTTCCTATATTCTGAGGTGGGGCAATTTCTCAAAACTGTGAACAATCTGATCTGCAATCTAGTAGGCACTCAGGAAAGCTATCATTTCAATTCGTTAGGGACTTGAGAGCTTCCTTGGAGGAAGAGTTTATGATATAAAATTGGAGAAATCCTGTACAAGACAGAATTTTTAAGTTTGTATTTTAAGGCCAGCAACACATGCAGCAATGTTATTCAGAAGAGCCCACCTGTCCAGGACTGGAGCTATTGCAGCTCTAGGGATCATGTCAGGATTACCCAAATGTGAAGACTGCTCTCTAGTAAATGGGCTTGTTACCTCTCAACAGCTACAGTCAAAGGATTACTTTAGAACAAATACTTCAGGAGCTGACTTTTCTAGTTGCCTCTTTTTATGGTTGGTCTTTCTATCTTAAAGTGTTTACTCCAGATCAGTAGGATAAGATAGTGCTAAAATCAGATCTAGAGAGAGGAGTAATTCTTTATCTACTCCCATGGTCCCATACTATAACCTACTGTCTTATAATGTAAGCCCAGAAAGCACTTTGCACAAGGATTGGTTTGTGCACATCAAGGGCACCAACAACAACCTGCTCTAATCTTCCCAATCACTCCCTGTTTACAATTATGCTTGGCAATACCAGACAGTTCTTAAACACTAGGTTATATTGTTAGGATTAGACAACAATTAAAAGACTTGAGCTGAATGTCCTCATCCAGAATGCTTGGGACTAGAAATATTTCAAGTTTACAACTTTTGTCAGATTTACATATCCAGAGTGAAATAGTTTTGGAATAGAATGTAAGTCAAACATGAACTTCATTTGTGTTGAAGCATATGGAAGCATACCTTGTACATAGTCCAAAAGTAATTTTACACAGTATTTTTTTAATTATATAATGTTAGGTATGGAATTCTCCACTGTGGTATTGTGTGGGTGCCCAAAAAGTTTTGTGCTGTGGGGTGTTACCCACTATGGATTTTCAGATGAGGGATGCCCAGTGTGTACTATCCTTACAGGAAAAGAAATTCATGTGAAAGGGAAGCCAATGCTCATGCATTTTGATTTTGTGCTCTTGAAACTAAACAGCAGGTCCCATTCTCAGTCAGTTCCACACATATGCTACAGGACAGATTTGTGACTTTCTATCCAACTGTTTTATTACTTGAGCAAACAATAACATGGATTTATACAATAATGGAGGTTTATTTCCTATGATAATTCTCTGAGCTTTACCTGAATATTTTGATTCCTATAGAACCCACATGCACCTCTTTTAGATTTTTCATCTAGATAAGCTCTAAATTTAGGACAATGATTTTCAAGTGTGATGGAGAAATTTACAGTGTTGTGCAATCACTAACTATGCGTATGATATGAAAATATCCATCAGAAAGACAGAAAATTGAGTGAAGACTCTGGGAAGGTCTCCCACACCATGGAAACTGGAATTATCTACTTACTGACGAAAGTTCTACTTTGCACAGTTTGGGTCACCAGGAACAACCTGATGGCTTCATGTGGACTCTCTTAAGAACAAAGCCACAGTTTAATGAGAGGAATTGATTGTCTGTGGTTATCAGACCTGTTCTGCTGTTTTTATACAAGGCTTCCCCTCTGAACTATCAGTTGGCCTTCCTGCAGGGCCTGTGGATCTCTCTGACACTGCTCTCCCTCTGCAAAAGCAAATTAGAAAACTTAGCTGATGCTGCCATTAGTATCTCCCTTTATTGATTCTGCAAGCTTTTATTTTTAATTCACATCAAGTACTCCAATAATGCAGTTCTTTCTAGAAAGAGAAACAAGCAGAAGTAACACCATATTTTTGACACTTGATCCCAACCAAGCACATCAGCTCACATCAGGACTGTGTACATCCTCTTCCAGGTACCGCAGCCACCTTAGGGGGAAGTGATCAAAAAGCAGGCATCAGAGTCCAAGCCAGAGACAAACCAAGCTCTATTTACTAGGGAACCCACATGATGATCAACCTGCCCACCAGTTACATATGTGTGGTGGGGGGGCTAGGTCTAGTTCATGCATGCTCTTTGCTTGGTGGTTCAGTCTCTGTGAGACGTATGGGCCTAGGTTAGTTGTCACAGTTGGTCTTCTAGTGGAGTTCTAGTCCCCTCTGCCTTTCTATCCTTTCCCCCATTCTTCTATGCTCTGCCTAATGTTTACCAGTGAGTATCACCCTGTTTGGATCTTCTGCTCTATGGAGGTTCTCAGAGGACAGTTATGCTGTGCTCCTGTCTGTAAGCAAAGCAGAGTATCATTAATAGTGATAAGGGTTGACTCTCTCCCTTGGGGTAGGTCTCAGGTTGGGCCTGTCATTGGTTGGAATTCCCTCAATTTCTGATATATCTTTATCCCTGCACATCTTATACACAGGATAAATTTTGGGTTGACATTATTGTGGGTGGGCTGGTGACCCTCTCTCTTTACCCTAGAAGTCCTACTTAGCTAGAAGGAGACCTCTTCAGTCTCCATATCCCCCACTGCTTGGAGTCTCAGCTAGGGTCAGTTTCGTCTCTTCCCAGGAGCTACCCTGTCACAGGTCTCCATTTCTCTCAGAAATGTCCCCACCTTTGTTTTCCATCTTTCTTCCAACCCTTTTAAATGCTGCCCTCACTCTCCCTACAACAGATCGAAGACCCTGAAATATACCCACACACCTATGGACAATTGATTTTGAAGAAAAATCCAAAACCATACAGTGTAAAAAGGAAAGCATCTTCAACAAATGGTGTTGATCTAACTGGATGTCTGCATGTAGAAAAATTCAAGTAGATCCATATTTATCATCCTGCACAAAACTTAAATCCAAGTGGATCAGAGATCTCAGCATAAAACCAGATATACCAAATATATTAGAAGAGAAAGTGGGGACCAGCCTTGAATTCATTGGCACAGGAGACAGCTTCCTGAACAGAACACCAATTCTCAGTCTCTAAGATCAATAATTAATAAATAAGACCTCATGAAACTGAAAAGTTTCTGTAAGGTTATGGACACTGTCAAGAGAACAAAACAGCAGCCTACAGATTGGGAAAAGATCTTTACCAAGCCTTTATCTGATAGAGGGCTAATATCCAAAATATAGAGAGAACTCAAAAAATTAAACACCAACAAAGCAAATAATCCAATTAAAAAATGGGGCTGAGAACTATACTGAGAATTTTCAACAGAAGAATCTCAAACAGGGAAATGCTCAACATCCATAGTCGTTAGGGAAATACATCTCAAAAGGACTCTGAAATTCCATCTCACAGTGTCAGAATGGCTAAGATAAAAAAGTGAGGGGCAGTTTGTGCTGGTGAGGATGTGAAGAAAGAGGAGCACTCCTCCATGGCTCGTGGGAGTGCAAAATTGTACAAGCACTTCAGAAAAAATCAATCTGGTGGTTTCTGAGAAAATTTGGAATAGTTCTTTCTCAAGACCCAGCTATACCACTCCTGGGCATACACCCAAAAGACGACATACCATTCTGCAAGGGCATTTGCTCAACTATGTTCATAACAGCTTTATTCATAATAGCCAGAAACTTTAAACAACCTACATGCCCCTCAACTCAAGAATGGACTAAGAAACTGTGGTACATTTGCACAATGGAGTAATACAGACCCAAGGAAAGTAAGTAACTAAGAATGCCCATGGGAGTTTGCTTGAATCAATCAAAGGGGAAATAGAATAAACAGCAAAAACGTTTGAAGAGAGGAACTGAGTGGGTGAGTGAGAGAGGAGGGAAAGGAGGGTAGGGAGCATTCAGGCATTCAAAAAGCCTCCTTAGCCACCTCAGACAAACATGCTGGCATAAGAAAAAAATACATTGCCATCTTTTAGAGAAAGATTTTAATTGTTTGTTTGTTCTCTGTGATTTTATTCAATTTCAAATCTGAAAAGTCTCACTAACCAGGTCTTTCCCATGACTTATATACTTATACTGAGAATTAGTTACTTCTTTTAAACAGTACTAGTAAAAAAACAGAAGCACCTCAATTTTTGATGGGGCTACGTGCCAGTGAACCAATGCCATTCCTGGCACTGCTTCCTCACCTTTAACTGCCAGGATCACAACTGGTGGAACCTGGGAGAGGGAGCACAGCAGGAGTGGTCTGAAGATGGAGACCCCAGGGGGCAGTCTTCAGTGAGACAGCTTGTTTAATTAGTGGGGACAAAGTCTATTTAAACCTTTGGGGAGTGGTTAGAGGCTTTTGTGGTGAGTATACGTCATTGGCTAGGGTCAATATGCTAAGAATGCCTTATTTGCATGAAGGGGAATTCCAGGTTCTTGTTGGACATGACCTTATAAGAAGATAAATTCAACTTGTAGTCTGGCTGCCAAGCTATATGATCACCTCAAGGGTGGTAGAAGCAGGGGTTGTAAGACAAAGTGTGCCCCAGGATATGCAGGCCCAGAGCAGGGAGGGAGCAGTCCCACTCTTGGTGATCTCAGGATGAGATTTCTGGGGTTTGGGCAAGTTTCTACAGGCTCCCAGGCTCCACAGGGCAGTCAGAAGCTGAAAGAATGCATTGATCTACACAACAAGCTGTGCTGGTTAGTTTTTGTCTGATATAAATTAGACACACCTGTGAAGAGGAGGCCTCAACTGAGGAAATTATTTTCATCAGATATAGGCATGACTATGGAGAAATGTATTGACTAATGATTGGCGTAGGATGGCATAGGCCATTGTTGGTGATACCACCATTACAACCAACAGAATGAAAGGAACAGGAACATAGACTTTGTTACCTGTTAGTAGGACAATTTGCCCTAGCGGTACTGCCATTGAGGCCCCCAGTACAAGAGGAAGCTCTTAGTCCTCATATGACTGCTGAACGGAGAGGGGATGATATGTAGGGCACCCCACTCTGGAGGAGTGGGATGGATGGGAGAGGGTGGAGAGGGAGGGTAGAACTGGGAGGGGTAAAAAGAGTTACATCTGTTGGAGATGTAATTTGAAGTAATAAACAAAATAAAATAAAATAAACAGTTCATAAAAATACACAAGAAGGCTAAACAAAGAGGTATTAAGAAAACCCAAGTGAAAAAGAGGCAGGTCTAAGTGAGATTGTTAAAAACAAGGACTTTGATGAAGTTTGGTATGAGAGAAATAGGAAACACATAGACAAAAATTGATGGGAGGGTCAGAAAGACAAAACTAGATTCCTGACATGATTTACAATAACTGATAAAGAAGAACTTCTTCCCTTGTATTAGTCTTCACTCAGGACATATGTGGAGAAACCAGAATTTCCATCAGATTCACCACTGCAGATCTACATAATCCCTCTCTCTGCATCCAATAAAATATGATAAGCAAACAGCTTGAGACATTGTGAGGTCACATCCATTAGAAATATCGTTGTGACAGTGCTGCAAAGGGAGGCACAGAAGCATTCATGGTTTGTTCTGCCAGCAGCAATAAACTGTGATAAACTGCTGGGGTCCATGAGCTTGCTCAGGGACATTTACTGTGGCAGAACTGGTGGAGTGTAAGATCAGGATGGTGAGGTACTTATCACACCCTGGCTTCTCAGTTCCTGCTTCCTGTGATGCTGCACCACAGGAAAAGCTCAGCATTTAGATTTAGAACTACAGCAGTACAATCTAATGCCTCAGTACTGATAATATCATAGTAGCATACCCATAAAACCCCCGTGTTCCCCTTCTCACTGAAAGGAATGAAAATTTTAGAGACCCCCATGGCAGGCAGTGAAGCCAGGCCAGCTGGGTTCCAGGAACTTAGCTGATCATAAAAAAGGTGGAACCAAGAATGAAGGTCAATCGAGTCATGGGCCCTGGGTTTCAGGAACTGGCTGACCACAAAGTAGATAGTGAAATAAGATTAGGTTCATTCCTGAGAAATACAAGTATAGGGTGTGTTTCCTGCTAATTAACTAAAGAATGAGTTGGTACTGCCCACTTGTGATTTCCCCCACCCCCTTAATCTGTGGTGCCCCCCATAAAACCTTTGCCCTCAGGTAGCTGGGCATCACAAACTCCTCTACCCCTGCGTGGGATAGGAGTTGTGTCCTCAGTGCACTGATCCCTGAAATAAACCTCTTGCGATTGTATAAAGAAGGTCTCTTGCGAGTTTTTGGGTGGCTGTGACATCCTGAGTGTCGGGTGAGGGACTTCCCTCTGCCAGGGTCTTTCATTTGGTGTGTTGGCTGGGAATTTGTGGCCACCCCAATCTCCACAAGAACCCACTTGGAGGTGAGATTTCTGTGTCTTGGGCCTATTTCTGTTGTCTGGTTTGTGAGATTTCTGTCTCTGTGTCCTGGGTTTGTCTCTGTTGTCTGGTTCTGTTATATGGTTTGTGCAAAAGTTGACTTCGCGAAGGTTGCTTTTGGTTTTACAGCCATTTCCGTCTCTTGAGGAGACAGACGGGGTGATCAGGCAGACGTGCTAGTGGATCAGTGGCTGTAGCCCTAGGAGACATCCCAGGAGGACAGGGACACCAGGGACACCTGGGAGGAACCCATTTGGGTGCCGGGGAGGATACAGTGGTCCTCTTGAGAGAGGGGATGTGAGAGACCTCCCGACCATTTGTTTCTCTGAAGTGGTGCTAGCATTTGAGATTGAGAAGGATTTTTCATAGTGTTTTTCTGTGTATCTTGTGTTTGTGTTTTGTGTTACTTGTGACAATGGGACAGACCTTAACGACTCCTCTAAGTTTGACACTGGATCATTGTACTGAAGTTAGAACTAGGGCTCATAATTTGTCAGTTGAGGTTAAAAAGAGACTGTGGCAGACTTTTTGTGCTTCAGAGTGGCCTACTTTTGACATCAGGTGGCCACCCGAAGGGACTTTTGACTGGGCCATTATTTTTTGAGGTAAAAGCTATTGTCTTTAAGGAAGGACCAGGGTCTCATCCTGATCAACAGCCATACATTACTGTTTGGCAAGACCTGGTCCAGAACCCACCCACATAGGTAAAACCTTGGGTGAGAGGAAGGAAGCCAGGCTCCTGAGCACTGGCTCTCCATGGCATAGAGCCTAAATCAAAACAAAAACCAACTTCAGAAACAAAACCTTCGGCTCCGCTTAAGATCTATCCTGAGATCAAGGAGCCACCCGAGTGGCTGAACCCGCTGCTGTCACCCCCCTACCCCCTGCCACTGCAGGCATCCCCGGGCCCGAGCCCAGAACTACAAGGAGCAGAGGGGGGAGGACCAGCAGCTGGCACTTGGAGCCGGAGAGGGTTAAGCCCAGAGGGACCTGATTCCACTGTGGCTCTACCTTTCCAAACGGTCGGGCCTCCCGTGGACCTACCAGCTTTGCAACCCTTACAATATTGGCTTTTCTCCTCAGCTGATTTATATAATTGGAAAGCTAACAACCAGTCTTTTTCTGAGAACCCTACTAATCTTACAGGTCTGGTGGAATCCTTGTTCTCTCACCAGCCCACCTGGGATGATTGCCAGCAGCTTTTGCAGGTTCTCTTTACTACAGAGGAGAAGGAGAGAATTCTCTTGGAGGACAGAAGAATGTCCCAGGGACCAATGGGACCCCCACAACCCTCCTGAATGAGATCAACGCTGGGTTCCCCCTTGATCGACCAGATTGGGACTTCAACACGGCTGCAGGTAGGGAGCGGCTGACAGTTTTTCCGCTGGACTCTAGTGGCAGGTCTCAGAGGAGCGCTCAGTGTCCCACCAATTTGGCCAAGGTAAGAGAAGTACTTCAGGGTCCTGTTGAGCCACTGTCCGTATTTCTTGAGAGGTTGATGGAGGCCTATAGGCATTACACTCCCTTTAACCCAACCTCTGAGGGACAATGAGCTGCTGTGGCTATGGCCTTTATGGGAATCTTGTTAGAGAGGCAGAGAAAGTGTATCATAGAAGAGAGACTGAGGAAGAGAAACAGGAAAGAGAACAGAGAGAGAAAAGAGAGAGAGAACAGGTGGGATCGCAAACAAGAAAGAAACTTGACTAGGATACTGGCAGCAGTTATAGATAGAGAGAGAGCAAGGCCTAGACAGACAGGGAACCTGGGCAACAGAAACCTAGACCGAATAAAAATGGAGAACAGAGACGCTGGCTGGAAAAAGATCAGTGTGCCTACTGTAAAGGAAAAGGACATTGGGCTCGAGATTGCCCAAAGCAGAAGGGCAGGACCCCTAAGGTCCTGGCTCTTGAGGAAGACACTGACAATGGACTAGTGGGACAATTGACTTAGACCAGATTGCCACAAGGATTCAAAAACTCCCCTACCCTCTTTGATGAGGCTCTTCATCAGGATCTGGCCTCCTTCAGAGCTGAAAATCCTAAGCTAACATTGTTGCAGTACATAGATGATTTACTCTTGGCAGCATCAACTAAACCTGAGTGTCTCCAAGAAACCAAGAGACTGCTGGTGGAACGTGGTGAGTGGGGTATCAGGCTTCTGCTAAGAAGGCTCAGTTGTGTAAAACTGAGGTCACCTATCTGGGATACACCCTGAGAGATGAAAAGCGATGGCTGATGGAAGCCAGGAAAAAGACTTGTCACCCAGATTCCTGTCCTGACCACCCCATGCCAGGTAAGAGAATTCCTGGGCACTGATGGTTTTTGTAGACTATGGATTCCGGGTTTCACTATGCTGGCACCCCCCCCCTTATTTCCCCTCACCAAGGAGGGAGGAGGGTTCACCTGGACCTCTGAACATCAGAAGGCCTTTAAAGATATCAAAAAGGCCTTGTTAACGGCACCAGCTTTAGCCCTACCGGACTTAACCAAGCCTTTCACTCTATGTGCGGATGAAAGGGCAGAGGTTGCCAGAGGCATTCTTACTCAGACTTTAGGACCTTGGAAGAGGCCGGTGGCCTACTTATCTAAGAAACTGGATCCTGTTGCAAGCGGATGGCCCACATGCCTGAAAGCTATTGCGGCTGTGGCCTTACTTGTCAAAGATGCTGATAAACTGACTTTGGGACAGCAGATTACAGTGCTGGCACCCCATGCCCTTGAGAACATTATTCGGCAGTCTCCTGACCGGTGCATGACTAATGCTAAAATGACCCACTACCAGAGCCTATTATTGACTGAGAGGGTGATATATGCTCCCCCTCCCCCGGCCATCCTGAATCCTGCTACTCTACTACCTGAGGCTGGTGACCACTGCCCTGATATCCTGGCATAAGAACCAACTTTGTGGTTGAAGGTAAGCGGATGGCGGGAGCTGCAGTGGTAGACGGGAGGTGAGTGATTTGGGCTAGCAGCCTGCCAGAAGGAACTTCTGCCCAGAAAGCTAAAGACAAGCCCTGAAGATGGCAGAGGGAAAGTCCATGGATATTTATACTGATAGCAGGTATGCTTTTGCCACTGCCTATGTGCATGGGGCAATATATAGACAAAGAAGGCTGTTGACATCAGCAGGAAAAGACATTAAAAGTAAAAAAGAGATTCTGAGCTTCCTTGAGGCTACACATCTCCCAAAGAAGGTGGCTATTATCCACTGCCTTGGACATCAGAAGGCACAGGATGCAGTGGCTAAAGGAAATCAGATGGCAGATCTAGAAGCCAAACGAGCAGCCCAAGGGACAATGATCTTAACCATCCTTGGTCCTTGGCTCTAAAGACAGCAGAAAAACCAGTGTCAGGTATACCCCTGAAGACTTACCAGGCCATGAAAAAAAAAAAAAAAAAAACTAGGGTTGGCTGGAGAATCACCGGTGGTATGGTTAAAACAGAGGATGGTAAACGAGTCCTGCCTCAAGAAGAAGGATGCGAGTATGTCACCAATTTACACCATATGACTTACCTAGGAGAAAAGAAACTAAAAGATGTGGTAAGGTCCTCTGACTATTATGTAATTGGACTTTCTGATTTAACAACAGAGATAGTCAGGAACTGCAAAGCTTGTGCTCTGACTAATGCCAGACCTTCCATGTATAACCTGGGAAAAAGACTCCAGGGTGATAGACCGGGGGCCTATTGGGAAGTAGATTTTACAGAAATTAAACCAGCTAAATATGGAAACAAATACCTTTTAGTTTTTATAGATACATTTTCAGGGTGGGTGGAGGCCTTCCCCTACAAGGACTAAGACTGCTAATGCAGTGTCTAAGAAGATTCTTGAAGAAATTTTTCCAAAATTTGGAATACCCAAGGTAATTGGGTCTGATAATGGACCCTCTTTCGTTGCCCAGGTAAGTCAGGGACTAGCCACTCAACTGGGGATTAAATGTAAATTATATTGTTCCTATCATCCCCAGAGTTCAGGACAGGTAGAAAGGATGAATAGAACCCCAAAAGAGACCTTGACTAAATTAGCCTTAGAGACCGGCGGGGGAGACTGGTTAGCCCTCCTTCCTTTTGCCCTGTTCCGGGCCAGGAACACCCCGGGACGATTCAAGTTGACACTCTATGAAATTCTCTGTGGGGCATTGCCTCCTCTCACTGAGGCAGGTGGAATATTTGATCCTGATGTTGTCCTTTCTAACCCCTTGTTCACCCGCATGAAAGCCCTTGAAGTAGTTCGGTGTGAGGCCTGGGAGCAGCTCAGAGAGGCTTATAAAGCTGGAGACCTGAGCATGCCTCATCAGTTCCAGGTTGAAGATGCTGCACTCGTCTGGCGCCAGCAATCTGGGAACCTTGAGCCTCGCTGCAAGGGACCATACCTGGTGCTCCTGACCATCCCCACTGCAGTGAAGGTAGAGGGCATCTCTGCTTGGATCCACGCCTCGCACGTGAAAAAAGTTCCTAAACCTTCCAAGGATGAATGGAGATTAAAAAAGACTGTGTACCCTCTTAAGCTATGCTTGTGTCACAGGTGCTTTCCAGATGGGGAATGACAACCCCCAAGCCCCTGAAAAAACTTCCTTGGCAGGTAGCTTCCCAAACTGGGGAAGTCGTCTGGTCAATCTCTAAGGTAGCTCCCTCCCTTTCCTGACTTCTGTCAGCTAGCTGCAGGCCTGGAACAGTGGGATATTCCTGAGGCAGACCCCCAGAACCTCCCTGAGAGGGACCCTCGACGAAGACACCCTAAAGGGCTAGGAGCAAAGTTCGGTGTGGGAGGCCAGAGGGATGCTGTGGGCTGGCTCAACAAGATTTTTACATCTGTCCAAGGGAAGGTAGGGACAGGAGTGTGGCTAGGCAGTGTGGAAGATGTTGGCTCTGTTTAACTTTGGGACCCCCTTACTATGAGGGCATCACTGTGTCGGGTACTTTTAATAACACCACCAACCATGATGCCTGCTCATGACATGAGAAGAACAAACTGACCCTAACTGAAGTATCAGGGAAAGGGACTTGTTTAGGAAACCCACCTGCTGCCTATAAACACTTATGCAATGAGACCCTGAGGTCTCCAAAGACTTCTGATACCAGATACTTATATCCTGGCATAGATAAATGGTGGGCCTGCAACACAGGATTAACTCCCTGTGTTGCCACTAATATCTTTAATGATACCAAAGATTATTGTATGTTAATACAGCTTATGCCTAGAGTACTCTATCTCCCCACAGATGCCTTTGTGGATGAGTTTGGTTTCCGCCCTAAGCAATTTAAGAGAGAGCCTATTTCCCAGACTTTAGCTGTAATTTTAGGATTACGTGTAGCACTGGAACAGCTGCCCTAGTTCAGGCCCCTCAGTACTTTCATCAATTAAGAGTAAGTGCCATACAGATTTTAATGCTGAGACAACAATATCAAGAGTTATGGGGATATGATAATGATGAGTTTGATGAAACAGATGTATAGGTTCTAAGATTAGGACAAAAGACCAGAAGAAGTGAGGAATGAAAGGAATGAAAATTTTAGAGACCCCCTTGGCAGGCAGTGAAGCCAGGCCAGCTGGGTTCTAGGAACTTAGCTGATCATAAAAAGGGTGGAACCAAGAATGAAGGTCAATCGAGTCATGGGCCCTGGGTTTCAGGAACTGGCTGACCACAAAGTAGATAGGGAAATAAGATTAGGTTCATTCCTGAGAAATACAAGTATAGGGTGTGTTTCCTGCTAATTAACTAAAGAATGAGTTGGTACTGTCCACTTGTGATTTCCCCCACCCCCTTAAGCTGTGGTGCCCCCCTATAAAACCTTTGCCCTCAGGTAGCTGGGCATCGCAAACTCCTCTACCCCTGCGTGGGATAGGAGTTGTGTCCTCAGTGCACTGATCCCCGAAATAAACCTCTTGCGATTGTATAAAGAAGGTCTCTTGTGAGTTTTTGGGTGGCCGTGATATCCCGAGTGTTGGGTGAGGGACTTCCCTCTCCCAGGGTCTTTCATCACCAGTCAGGAAGCTTTCATTTTCTTTGCTGCTAAGAGAATCGTGACCTCCTGGAAATATCCACCATAAAAATAGTGAGGGAGATCCTTTCCCACCTCCACTCATATCTACTATCTGCCAAAGACAGTCCAGAAAGTGATCCGTACATTTCTTTCTGCTCTTTCTTTGCTTTAGCATCTTTATCTTGAGGAATTTTTTTTAATAATTTATTTTTTATTTCTTCAAGTTACATCTCAATCACAATCCCCTCCCTACTCCCCCCTCCAGTCCCACCCCTCCCCCCTCCTCCCCCTCCCCCCCCCCCTCCTCTTCCCTTCCTTTTTTTTTTTTTTTTTTTTTTTTAGTTTAAGGTATTTATTTTTCCCCCCAACAGCTCTCCCTTTCAGTCCACATAATGGTTCTTTTTCTTATAACTATAAATACAATACAAAACAACAGAAATAAATAGGCCACGATTATAAGAGTTATATGGCTTAGCATACATTCCCAATGTCCAGTCCATATGTATTTGGCACCTGACTTTCTTCTTTAATCCAGATTGAAAGGTAATACTTTATATATTATCAAAAAAACAAATTTGCTCCAGGAAAAATATTACCTGACCCCCCCAAAAAAAGGTAATTGTCCCAGAGTTAGGATTAGGGCAGGGCTCTGTTCTTATCTTTCCAGGAGATTTAAAGCATCCATTCAAGGAATCCAGGGACAACTGGACAATGGAAACCTCAGCAGAAAACAGATCAGACACCAAAGAAGACGAGTGGCCCAGATGAGCCAGCCTTGCAGACTTCTTCAATAGCAGTTTTCTCAAAAGTCTATAACCACAACAACTCAAAATCGCTAAGATCGTTCAGCTCCACAGACTACTCCAGCCAGATCTTCAGTGAAGTTCTGAAGATCAGCTTCTGTCTATGAACTTCGTAGGACATCTAAATAGCTGAGCACAAAGGGACTGAACATCAAATGATTCTATTAACATTTTTAACCATTTTTCCATTCTTATTTGGGCCCCAAACAGGTTTACTACGTCCCAAATCAGCAGGAAGTCATTTTAAGAGAACAACGTCCCATCCCCAGAAGGTGGGGAGGGTGTTCTTCCCCTTTGGTTATTTGATAGATAATAGAAAATTTTGTTATTTAGGGGAAAAGACTACAAGCTGTTAAATGGTCTTGTTAAATGGGTTTTGGAGGTTAGACCCAGGGACTTCTCTCTTTTGCTTTTCTGTATCCTCCTTTCTCTCCTATATAGGAGTGAACAGACTTGAGAAAAATGGGACATAGACATAGTATAGGAAAGAACAAGAAAAAAGGACAGATTATTGAATATAGCTTTATACCTTTGTATACTGATACAAAATTAATATTATATTTGGCTAAATTGGTATTGATCATTGTATATTAATGCAAATTTAAGATTGTATAGGGCTACATCGGTATTGATCTTTGTATATTGATACAAAATTAAGATTATATTTGGCCACATTGGTATTGATCTTTGTATATTGATACAAAATTAATATTATATTTGGCTAAATTGGTATTGATCATTGTATATTAATGCAAATTTAAGATTGTATAGGGCTACATCGGTATTGATCTTTGTATATTGATACAAAATTAAGATTATATTTGGCCACAATGGTATTGACCCTAGTATATTAATGTAAAATTAAGATTGTATTGGGCTACATCGGTACTGATCTTTGTATATTGACACAAAATTAAGATTATATTTGGCCACATTGGTATTGATCTTTGTATATTGATACAAAATTAAGGGTAACGCTTCTTAAAGGTATTGTTTGTAGTAATACTTAAAAATGAAATGTCAAGTTTTGACCTCTCGCTACCAACCGACATAAACTGTTTAGGATAATTAAGAAACGGAAACTAATAGTCATGAAAACGTGTCATTTTGTTAGTTACTATGACAGTCTATCACAGTTATTTTCTAAGCTACTCAGAAATCAAGTTGCTAAGAGACAAGCAATATTTGCTTATCTAAATATAAGAGATAGATAGGGCATCTTCAAAAACCTCAAGAGATCTGCAGAATATGGCATTCAAAGATGTTTTCTTAACTTAAGATTTTTTGATACTGAGACATGTCAGCTCCTGACAGCACCCCCTATATTACTCAAAGTAAAAGATGAGCATCGAAGAATCTCCAGTGGGAGATGATTAAATTGGTGGTAAGCCATTCTCTTGGCAAGAAAAACCACTTGCTTCAACTGTAGACAGACTTCTGTCCAAAAAGGACAAAACTTGGAAGCAGGTAAGTCGACAGCCTAGCTCTGCCAAGACAGGGTAGGTAAGTCCTTCATAATTCCTGCTCTACAACCAATGTCTGTCAGAAAAATGGGGCCAAATGGCTGAAGATTGATGCTGTAATGTATGGAGAGAAAGTGGGAACTGTCCAGGCAGCCACTGGTATGTCATTTTTTAGTTTTGGAAGCTGCAGGCCCTGCACTTCCTATATAATCAGATATATTTATCCCTCTCAGGTCTCTGAGGTGGTTGAAGAATAGATACCTAGAGTGTCATGGTTAAATTTTGAGTTGTTTAGATATCAAGAGGGTGTTCTGGATCTAAGAAGATATTTTTAAAATTATGAGGCAAGTTAGTATGAAAGCTGAGTTAGATATAGAACTTTAAACTCATGGAGATGGTTAGATAGTAGAATGTTAAAGTCAGGTATCTTGAGGAATTTTATCTTGGTATCTGCATTCTCTCCACAGCCAAGTCTCTTCCTGAGGTACTCACTCAAGCTGTTCCACCAACAACTATCAGACCTTGCATTGAGCCCACCAATAATTTTACCCCTGACAAAATTTGCCAGAATTAAAAATCAGGGCATCTGTCGTTTGTTCATCTGAGTCATGTCAAAAAGTAAATAATACTCCTACATCTTAGGCAAGAGAAAATTCAGTGAGTGTCGAGTTTCAGGGAAGAGCTGGGGTGACTGGAAGAACTCAGGAAGATGCTTGCAAAACTGCCAGCATCTTACAACATTACAATTGTTACAATAGTCAATTAGCAAAGCAGTATGCATCATTGAGGGAAGAATTCTAGCCTAGTTCTTAGATACACACCAAGCATTAAAAGGTCATCAACATGTGTTAACATTCTTTTAGTGCCAGTCATGTGGTGGGGGGTGGGTAGCAGAAGTGGAAAATACTGTTACAAGATCTAAGATCACCAAAAATAAAAATTTCTATTCCATTGCTAGGAAAATATTCAAAAGAAATGAAATTATGTCAAAAAGACACTGCACTCCTGTGTTTGTTGCTGCATTATTCACATGGCTGAGATACATAATCCACAAAAGTATTAATCAATAAAGCGATGAAAAAAAATGTGATATATGTACACCATGGAACATCATTCCACCATAAATAATAATGAAATGCTGTTATGTCCACCAAAAAAAGCACATTCTGTTAAATGAAATGAGCCAGGCACAAAATGACAAGTGCTCATGTTCCTACTCATAAAACCCAAAGCAGACAATATCATAGAAGAGGCTGGAATAGTATCTGATGGATATTTGGAAAGTGGGGATGATGTAACAGGGAAGAAACTAGATAGTAAATATAGACTACAATACTCTGTGTTATATTCCAAAATTAAGAAAAGGAGTTCTCAGTACACAGAAATGATAAATGTTTGAGAGGATGGAAATACAATGATCCTGTTTCTATCATTACAGATTATATACTTGTACTAAATATTCTGTACCTCATAAATACACACAAATATTGCATGTTAATATAAAATATTAAAGATAGTGAAATTTTTTGTCCTGTGTAATTTTTTGAGACAAAATCTCATGTATTCCAGGCTGGCCTTTAAATTCGTGATGTTTTTGCTTCTGCCTTCTGAGTGCTGGGATCATAGGTATGTGTCACTGTATCTACCCAGGGAAATAAATGTAGAGATCAAACTGGGGAATATAATACTGAGTTTTAAGCTAAGCAAAAGTGAGGAGTATCATTCTTAGCTGCAGCCATCTCTGTGGAATTAGAGCCAGCCTATTTGCTGTGAGAAGAGAAAATGATGATGAAGGAATGGCTTCCAGAACTGCAATAAACAGAGAAGTAAACTGAGAGCTTGGTATCATATAGAATCCTTTCCAGGAGGACTGGGTAGCTCTGGAGTCTGACCTGTAAGCTCTTTCTGCATACCACATGCTTACCAGTAAGGAGTAGATTTCCCATCTCAGGGAAATTACACCCTTTAATGGGGACCTATATGGTTTGTATGGTTCCTACTACCTACCAGGTTTGTGTGGTCCCTACCATACAAAGGGAGCTGAAGAGTAGAAGGCACTAAGGACAGAGGCGATCTTCCTCTGTGCCTCAGCAGAGGGTCTAACATGAGTGAGAATTCAAAGCAGACTTGAAGCTGATGGTCATTGAAGCCTAATGGTGGAAAGCTGGAAGTATGTGGGCACAAGGTAGTCCAGTCGAGACTGTGTTAGTCAAGGTGGGTTTCAAAGGAAGAACAAGGCTGGCAGAAGATGAGTACTCTCCCAGTTCAGGTCTCATCTTTGCCCTCATCTTCTACCTACTCTGCAGCTTGTTTCTCATCATCGGCTTTTATCACCACTACATAAAAGTTTAAAAGCTGCATTGAGTCACTAATCCACCTTTGCTTTGGAAATTTATTCTATTGCTTTGGAGATTCAGTATTCCTGATCAGAAATGTGTGGGGCCAGAGATGTTTCAAATTTCATAGTTATTTTTATTTGGGAATATTTGTACAGACTTTACCAGGAGAGAGCATCTATCTGAAAATAGCAACATTGAAATATGTTGCACCCTTCAGCAATAAAGTCATTGCTTTCACTCTAGCTGGCATCAAAACACTATTCTGGCATTCTAAATGCTTTTCTAAAATCCAGTTTTAAAATATGTTTTAATCTCTCTGAGATTTATAATGGTATTTTTCAAGTTCTGGACTGTGTTTTCTATACCTTATCATCTCTTTTATTATCCAAGTAGCATTCATAAGTGAACGGCTGCTGTGCCAGCACTTTACTGTATGTATTTTTAATATTTATTTCATTTATATTTGCCTCCAAATATTGGTATGTATTGGATTCATCATTTTAGTAGTTGTAAAATGTTATACCATTCTAATTATTGTGATACTTAAATAAAAGTAAAATAAAAATATTTTCTAATGTTTTCATTTGTTTGTTTGTTTGCTTACTTGCTTGCTGTATTTTCTGTGATCCAGTTTTGCCCAAGCTGGCCTCAAACCCATGATCCTTCCACCTCAGCTTCTGGAATGCTGGGATTTCAAGTGTATGCCACTATGCCAAACTTGAAACTTTAAATTAATCTATTCATTAAATCATAGTTATTTTTAATTGGCACTCAGTTACCAATAGGCATGCCACATCACATGCTTTAAACAGTATGTGATGAAATCATTCTGAAATTTATTTTAGAGAATAAAAGGTCAACAACTAAAAGGATTCTGAAATATATTAATAAGCAAGAGGTAATCATCTAAATCTTCATAAAGAATATTACTTGTTTATAGTTACAAGGGAAAGAGCAACCTGGTGCCCAATAACTACCTGGAAAAGACACTTAGGAAGCACATTTGAAATACCCAGGAAAGTTGTTGGCAGATGAAAGCATGTCTATGTGAGTATGGGCTGAAGGGCCTCCTACACACAGCTGCCTAGGTTGGAAATCCCTGCCATCAGGGACTCACTGACAATAAGTAGAATATGAAGATGCTGATACCCACATTCCTAGTTCTAATTACCTCTCTGGAAGCCTTATGAACTCAGAGATAAACACGAAGTTACATGCAGTCAAACTGTTTGCATTAGGAAGAAAATGGAATTGTATAACTACTCCCACGTATGTGGCCATAAAATCAACAGTATACTCACATACACAAAAGCAAAGAGATATATCTCTGTGTGTTCTCATAGATAGAGTTGCTTACTGCCTAAAAAGGGAGTGGCAAATAGTTTGATATGCTTGTGACTGATGGTTAGTGCTAATTTTCATCCTGAAAGAATCTGAAGTTACCTTGAAGATGTGACTCTGAGCATACCTATGGAGGCTCATCTTGATTGCACTAATAAAGATGAGAAGACATGTCACTTTGTGGGGCATCATTCACTGGCTAGGAGCTACATCATGGAGAAAGTGAGAAGCGCATGCACTTGTAGCATTCTGGACTTGATTGTGGATGTAATGTGATCACATGTTTCAAGCTCCTGTTTCCTTGACTTTCCTGCCATGGTGGAATGTACCATGAAATTATGAGGCAAAATAAACCTTACTTTCATAAAGTGGCTTTTGTTAGGATATTGTATCACAACAATAAGAAAAGTAACTGAGACAGGAGTAGATATAGCAATATGGTATGTTCCTGTGTAGTTTTTAGATTTCTGGAGCTACTTTGCAGGAAAAAGGTAGAAGTTTAGGAACTTTGGTTTATAAATGCCCTTGGTTGCTGTAAACAGAGCTTAATGGGACATGGGAGCTTGTTAAGATAAGAATGTTCAGCAAAAGGCAGACAGTGGTGGCCTAGCTTTTGAGGTATTAGAATAGAATGAGATCACTATCAAGAATTGGGCTAGGAGTTATTTGCATGATTTATTTATGTATTTGACCAAGAACCCGATTTCTTTCTCTCAGTGTCTTGACACTTCAAAAGAATTAGGATTTAGATGCGTGTTCTATTTTTAAATTTTATTTCATATTTTGGCTAAGAGATATGGACAAAATTAAAATCTTGGACAAGGAGAATGTCAACAACAAAGCAGCTATAATTGTTAGTGAGGTTAGCACCATAAGGGGAAAAGTTGGCATTCAGCACTAAAGAAATGGTACTTTGAGAGCAATACCGTAACTGTCAAAGGCTCCAACTGGTAAAACTGCAAATTTATGCAAAGAACTAAAGACCTAAGGGAGAATCCAGCTGAGGGGATTCCCTGTTCCCCCAAAGCAACAGCCTAGACAAAATTTCCCTAAGAATCAGTGCACAAAACATGATTTGCTTGTGTTCCAAGTGGAACTAGTCTCCATTCTGAGCTGACAGTAGAAATTTCCAGCGTCATTTACTGGGTACTGGTTTTGGGGTTATAAAAGATGCAGTATTGAGAGAACCATGGCGTCTTGTTTCATAGTTTAAGAGGGCAGATGAGGCCACACTATGCATGGCAGCGTCAAAACCTTTCAAAGACACCATTAGATACTGTTGCATAGAACTGAGACAGGAAGACGAGGTAGGCTTCAGTGAAGATCCCAGGATGTTGGAGATTCCAAGATTGTAGGATGGCTGCCAAGGAGGGCAGTGGGCATGAAGGGGATCCAGCCTAAGAGACAGGAGGCTATAGGTGCTGTGAGTGGCATAACTGGAGAGGCAGGGCTACCCAAGTCCTTTAGAGCCAAACCAATTTCATCATGACTTCTAGATGCTGGACATAGAGTTGCAAGATTATGTGTTCATTCTACTGTGTTTTGGTCTTTGGTCTGATCATTTTTTGCTATGTTCTTATTCTTTCATCTTGGAATAAGAATATTTACTTCCTACCATTCTATGTTGAAAGTATGTGATTTATTATTTTATTTTATAAGAGCCCATTGTTAAGAAACCTTGGATTTTTGGTTGTGAGCCTAGCCTTTAACGGCTGAGCCAGGATTTTTAAGTACATTAACTGTTAAAAAATAAAGGAACAGGAACATAGACTTTGTTACCTGTTAGTGGGACACTTTGCCCTAGAGGAGCTTCCATGTAGGCCCCCAGTGAAAGAGGAAGCTCTTAGTCCTCATATGACTGCTGATGAGGGTGGCCGATATGTAGGGGCATGCCACTCCAGAGGAGTAGGATAGATAGGAGAGGGGAGAGAGAGTGGGACTGGGAGGGGTGCAGAGAGGGGACTGTGATGGAGATGTAACTTGAAGTAATAAATAAACATTAAAAAAAAGAAAAGAAAATGATTTCTTCCAAAACTTGGAATAGCTCTGCCTCAGGACCCAGCCATACTACTTCTGGGTATACATCCAAATGATTCCTCACCAAATCACAAGGAAGTTTCCTCTTCTATGTTCATAGCAGCCTTATTTGTAATAGCTAGAAACTGGAAACAACCCAGATGTCCCTCAACCAAGGAATGGATTAAAAAACTGTGGTACATCTACACAATGGAATACTACTCAGCTATCAGAAACAACAAAATAATGCAATTTTCAGCCAAATGGATGGAACTAGAGAAGCTCATCCTGAGGGAGCTAACCCAGACTCAGAAGGATATACATGGCATCTATTCACTTATAATTGTATTTTAGCCATATAGTACAGGATAACTATGCTACAACCAATGCACCAAAGGGAACATGAGCATAGACTTTTTTTCCTGTCAATGAGACACTTTGCCCTAGTGGTGCTGCCTTGTAGGCCCCCAGTGTATGAGGAGGCTGTTGGCCCTCATATGACTACTGAACTGGGGTGGGGTATTGTTATGTAGGGACACTCCACTCCAGAGGAGTGGGATGGAAGGGATAGGGGGTAGAGGATGGGAGGACGGGAATGGGAGGGGTGGAAAGAGGACACTGTGAAGGAGATGTAACCTGAAGTAATAAATTAATATTAAAAATGAAAAAAGTATAGGGGTTTTTAAGTTGGACTGAATGTATTTTACATTATAGCAGGGTCAGTAGTCTGTAGGGACAAGAGATTAAAATTCACCACTTATAAGTTATGGACTTGGGTATCAAATTGGTAAGAAGTGAGGGTATGATGGTTGGTGTTAATTGTCAACTTGACAGAATATAGAATTGTCTGGAAGATGGGTCTGAGGGCATGTCTTTGAGAATTATGTCAATTGCTTTAATTGAAGTGGTAAAGTCTACCACTGTGGGTGGCACCATTCCCTGTCTAAGATCCTGAGCTATGTAAAGTGAAGAAAAGGAGCTGAGCAGTCTCATGCTTTCATAATCTTCTGCTTCCTCCCTGTGCACACACTGCAGCCAGCTGATTCAAGTCTCTGCTCCCATGGTCTCCCTACCATGGTGTATTCTACCCTGGAACTGTGAGGAAAAGTAAGCAATCTCTCCTTTAAACTATTTTTGTAACTGTATTTTATCACATCACAGGGAAAGTAACTGAAGAAATACCTATTTATTATAAATATAAATTAGTGAGGGGGTAGGATAGATCCCTCATGGTCATTGGCACATATGTAGAGGATATAAAGAAGCTTGCCTGGATATAACCACTCGACATCAGAGCTGAGGGAGGAGAGCAAAGAGAATGAGACAGGTTGGAAAATTGCCTTCTTAAATTTGTTGCAGGTAGGGAGAGAGAGAGGAGAGAGAGAGAGAGAGAGAGAGAGAGAGAGGAGGGAGGAGGGGAACGATAATGTAGGTGGGTAGTGTAGATACCCTGGTGGCCACCTACATTGGTACTTTAATATGTGACTGAGACACGTCACAATTTAAAATCACTATTGTGTTCTCTTTTCTGGTCCTCAGTTATTTCTTTTCTTTTCTTTTTTTTTTGTCTTGTCTTATTTTGGGTTGTTGTTTCAAGTTTTTGTTGTATTTTTATTCATTATTATTAAGCAAACATATATACTAATATGGTAGTTTTTCTTCATTTTTTTTTTCAAGATGACCTGGTTATCTTTTCTTGTTCGATAATTAATTAGGACTGGCCTGTTTGTAACTAGATATGTGATTTACATCATAAGTTATACAATTTAAATATGTCAAAACAAATTATTTGTTTTTTCCTTTATATTTAGTGTGTGTGTGTATCCTTGTGTGTGGGTGGGTGTGTATGTGTGTGTGCGCAGGTGTACTCATCCACATGTATGCACGCAGAGGCCAGCAATCAATGCCAGGTAATGTTCTTCTATGGCTTTCCATCTTATTTTTTCAGACACAGTCTCTTGGTCTACCTCTAGTTAGCTAATTTGGTTGGACTGACTAGCCACCAAACCCTGAGATTCTGTTAGGGGAATGCATCATAGCACCTGCCTTTTTGTTTGGCTGCTGGAGACTCAAATTCAGTTTCTCATGCCTGTGCAGCAAACACTTTACCCACTGAGCCATCCCTTGAACTAGTGACTTAGTGAATTCTTTCTTCACTGTGTATGAGTGCATTTATAAAATATTTTGTCAATGAGTTGCTTTGCCTTAGTGGTGCTGCCTTGTATGCCCCAGTGTGTGAGAAGGATCTTGGCCCTCATATGACTGTTGAACTGGGGTGGGGGACTGTTATGTAGGGACACTCCACTCCAGAGGAGTGGGATGGAAGGGATAGGGGGTAGAGGGTGGGAGGGCGGTACTGGGAGGGGTGGAAAGAGGACACTGTGATGGAGATGTAACCTGAAGTAATAAATACATACTTTTAAAAAAGAAAGAAAGCTTATGAGGTAATACATTTCCTTTTGACTTTAAAAAAATAATAAGTATCATTTAGTGGCATCATGCAAGGGACTTGTCCATGGTGCTAGAGATTCATCAGTAAAGCTGTGGAAGCTCCATCACAAGAACACACTGAAGATGAGGCTTCCTTCTTCTTCTTCTTCTTCTTCTTCTTCTTCTTCTTCTTCTTCTTCTTCTT